>UFQX01000166.1:959577-975513 GCA_900497675.1 Arapaima gigas | reverse complement strand
GGGGGGGGGGGGGGGGGGGGGGGTGTTGGTGAGGATGGGAATACACACGTTAGATGAGCGGTGTGTGAATCGTGCGCCTTTGGAGTAGGAGAGAGGTTTACGGACGACGAAACGTACTTGTTACAATGTGGAAATCTGGCCTTCATGGGTTGGCCTCCATAGGGAAATTTAAATAAAAAGTTAAAAATCCCAAAACCACATTGTTAGGGTGGTCTTAGGGTTGCCTCACGGAAGAGTGTTTGCGGGGGCTTTTTTTGCGGAGATAGCAGAGACCGCCCCCAGAGCAGAGAAGACCCAGAATGCACTGCAGTTTCACAGCAAGCATCTCAGAGTAGGCGTTTCATACGTAGCAGGTAAAACAAAATATGACGGTAAAACACAGTAAAAGCCACACTCGATCTCTCCGGCTGCCTCCCTGTGTCCGCGATGGAGTCGGCACACGCTGATCGCATATCAGAATCCCCCCAGCGGCGTGTTCTCACCCGTCACCGTGGGCCGTGTTTGAGCGTCAAGCCACTTACTCTCCCGCTCCTCACGCCGGGCGCATCGACACACACCTTCGTTCGGCATCAGGAGCCGCGTGTGGTAAAGCAGCCTGTTCCGCACCGCGCCTCAAAATCCGGACCCCCTTTGTTGCCGACAATAAGGCCCTCTGCTCATCTTCTGATCACCTGTGGGGGGAAAAGTCACTGCAATGGATGAAAGCTGCCAGCTAGAGGGACGGGGAGACAGAGGGTAACTTCAGAAAGAAGAAGAAAGTTTTCGTCATGCAGTAACTTTAAACTTTTTTTCTTTACCTCTGTTGTGTGTGAGCTTACACTGGCATTAGCATAGGAGCGTACATGCTTACACACACACACACACACACATACATAGAAACCAGGTGGTTTTCAACTAGACAGAGATCCTGAGTGGAAGAGAGAGAAAGAGAGGGGCCCCTACTGGCCTCCGCTCAAAGGGAAGCAGCTATAATCCCATCCAGGTGCTCCTGTGTGTGTGCGTGCGTGCGTGTGTACATGCGTGTGTGTGTGTGTGTGTGTGTGTGTGTGTGTGTGTATGTGTGTGTGTGTGTGTGTGTGTGTGTGTGTGTGTGTGTGTGTGCGCGTGCGTGCGTGCGTGCGTGCGTGCGTGCGTGTGTGTGTGCGTGTGTGTGTGCNAGCGTACATGCTTACACACACATACATAGAAACCAGGTGGTTTTCAACTAGACAGAGATCCTGAGTGGAAGAGAGAGAAAGAGAGGGGCCCCTACTGGCCTCCGCTCAAAGGGAAGCAGCTATAATCCCATCCAGGTGCTCCTGTGTGTGTGCGTGCGTGCGTGTGTACGTGCGTGTGTGTGTGTGTGTGTGTGTATGTGTGTGTGTGTGTGTGTGTGCGCGTGCGTGCGTGCGTGCGTGTGTGCGTGTGTGTGTGTGTTACATCGGGCCGCTGTGCTGAAAACGAAGCGCGTGTTTGTGCCGAGAATGAAATGCGAGGGAACATGAAAGGACCGTAAAATCCATCTAATCCATTTTTAGTTGTCTGCGAATGTGTGTGCAGCTCGACTTGGATGTCGCAGGGCGGATGGCGTCTCTGTATATTTACCCCCCCAGACAGAGACGACAATAACCTGTCAGCCGTCGCTCAGGCAACAGCAGTCGGAAGTGTGTGACAACAGCTACATCCAGACTGAAACATTTCAGACACGTTTCTTTTATAAGGGACCCCCCCCCCAGTTTAAGTAGGGTGACAACTTCCTCCACAGTTTTTTAAAAAATTTTCTTACGCTTTTCTCCAATACAAACCAAAATGTTTTGCACATTTATACAACGGGGTGGTTTTTAACGAATCAAATTCAGGGTAAGTACCTTGTTCAAGGGTGCCAGGGAGCTACAGCAAGAGGTGGGGTTCACACCTGGGTCCTTCAAGTCCAAAGGTGGCGGCTCTAACCGCAACGCCACCTGCTGCCGCTTTATTGCAATGACCTCTGAACTCTGCTTTCATCACCCTTTAGCAGCAGAGCAACACAAGGGTGAAACCGATTTTCTCGGAAGATCCCCCCCAGATGAGTTCCACTCGGGTTCTTTGATGCCCAGAATGCAGTCAGATCTGGCTTTCATTTTTGGGACTGATGTGGGGCGAGACAATGTGTTTCTAGGAGACATGCTGGAAGATACAGGGCACGATTTCTAACTGGGTGCTACCCATCAAAACGCCTATTTTAGGGGGTAAATATGGGCAGTCGGTAACACAGCAGTGCATCACTCACTCACTACTGTTCTGGCCGCTTTATTCTTTCTGCAGAACTTTAGGTTACGACCCAGTTCGGGAGAGCTGATGCGTGAGGAAAGAGCATCGGCTCACTTTTGTTGTGTTATCTTCTTAAAATATCCCGGCAGGACAACGTTTCAGCTTTCGCTTGTCGCCTGTGAGCTTTTCAGTGTTTATACACTTGTCTCTGGAGATGGAGAGCCCACATATGTCTCAGGAGTCAGAGGCGAAGCCCCAGGACTGTCCAGCCGGTGGGGGGGGGGTGGGAACAATGTTGGTGTGTTTAATGACAGCACCAGTGTCGGTGTGTCGGGTGCCAGCAGTTGTGACATCGCCTCCTCAGGCTTTGTCTTTCAGCGCATCCGACTTCATGTAGCGCAAGCGCGTTTTCTTTCATTTCCACTCCGGCTGCGCACTTCAAACGCCTTCCCCGAATGGGGGAGAAGAAGAGGGCCGGTGTGGGGAATCATTCTGCTGCAGCACCTGAGCACAAAGCCCAGATTCGGATTATGATATGTAAATGGCCCTTTGTTATCGCTGCTGACATTCATTACAGAGTCTTGTGGAGTGAGGCAGCATCACAGAGGCGCACAAATCAAAAGGCACTGAAGATGCCACCCCCCCCATCCCATCGCACTTGCACACGCGTGGAGTCCTTTCACCCCCTCCAACCTCAGCCATGTTGGTTCAGATGAAAAGGTGAGTGGAAAAAAAAGAAAATGTTCTGATAAAGGATGATTTTTTTTGACTTGCTGTGTGATGCATTGGAAAGGGGGGGGGGGGTCTGCTGAGGGCAGCATCATTTACATGGTCGACTGAGCATCGCCAGTGTGAGAAAACCTCATACTTAGTGCTGCGAGTGTGTGTTTGAAGTGTGTGTGTGCCCCCCGCCCCAGCGCCAGTGCCCTGCTCTGACTGCAGTGCTGGTGAATGTTTTTTCGTTCACAGCTGGGGAGGGGCCACGTTTCTGGGTGTCCTTCATAAGGACCGAATTTGGCCCAAATGTGCGGATGGTTAACTTCATAAAAGGAATATTATTATAGCAGGGGCTACACATCGCTGGTCCCTTTGAGGTTAGCAGCCCAAGTTTCTCTCACTTTGATGTGAATCACAGCTAAATGCCTTCCTGAGTGGGGTGGGGGGTAGCTGCCACTAGCACTCTGACCTGGGAGACATCAATTATTAATTATTAACATATTTTGCCATTTGATTTACTTACTTCTTACTGATGGAGTCTACCTGCTTTTTTATTATTTTACTTTATTGTTATCATTTTCCTGTTGCACTTTTTATCGATCGTTCACGTAGAAGACAAAGCACTCCTAGAACTTGGTGAATTTCATCTATCCATCTGTTTGTCTGTCAGTTTTAAACTGTTCAGAACAACTCAGGAGCGGAGGAGGAGGTCCGGAGGAGGACCTCCGAACTCAGGAGGTAACTGACAAACAGAAATACGGAATAAAAGGTAAAACCTGCGCACTCTGCTGCCATCTAGCCGTTAAACAGGAGTAGTGCGGCCATCGGAACGTTAGTCTTCACTGAACTGCAATGGCGTGGAGTCACCAGCAGGTGGCGAGAGACAATGAGCGCAAACGGAGCAGTCCGACATCGGCTGGTGTTCGCGGGGGGTCATTTTCACTGGCGTTCGATGCCGTCAGTTAAACTGTGTGTATATTAATATGTCAAAATCCGTTGTTCATTTCCCGCGATTCACTTACGGTGAAGAGTGCAGGCAGCCGTCGAAACTAATGATAAAACTAACAAGTTTTTCTTTAAGACTTAGTTAAAATTTGACAGATTGAATTTTTTTTAACTTAATGCAAGAATTGTACATAAATGATGGTAAAGTTTAAAGAAATTCGTCGTGTTTCACTATTTCAGTAATATTTTTATACCGTTGTAGCAGATCAGTAGATCAGATTAATTAGATTATTATTTCTGTGTTGCAGCGTTAATGTAATAACAACAGAGCACCAGGTAACTGAGCAGTTAGGAACGTAGTTCTGTAAACTAAAGGTTGTTGTTTCGAGTCCCGACGCAGCACACGGACGACGATTTCGTTAAAATCCTCTGCAGAAGGACGATAAAAGAGGGGCGGGGCTTCGTAGTCACCCAAACAAACACACGGTCCAGTCGCCAGGCTGCTAATCAATCCCCGCTCGCGGGTCCCAGCCTGCAGTGCGTTACTCGACCGGCAGCTCGGGGGTTGATTGCTCTGGTCTAGAAGAACCCGCTCGCCGCCGATCTTCACTCAGGAAGCGCCGCGCTACCGGGAGCGACTGCTGGCACCGACCAGCGGATTTACAGCGGCCGTGCGCGGGATTTGCTCCAGGTGTGTGTGTGTGTTCTACCCTGTAGCGGTGGTTTACCGGTTACGGTGCCGCCCACCCGGACACGCTGCTGCCGATCCGTCGCGGTGAGACTGATGCGTTTGCTGCGACGGCGAGATGCAGCGCAGGTCGGGATCGATGCTCCATCTTTACTCGTTTGTCTGTCATGACTGTCTGTCGCTCTTCAGCCGCGTCTGACGTGTGTATTTGTACAAAGTGACATCATTATATGATGAAGCTGTGTGTGCCCTGATGTTTTTGCCAGTTTGTCTCCCCTGTGATGAAAGTTGACTTTGTTTGCATAAGGTGAAGGGTGGTGTTTGTGTTCCCTGCCGGTTTTGTTGTTTTACGTTCCATTATGCAAACATGCAATACAGGCAAATCCAATGTAAACAGAACTCTCACTAGGAAACAGTACCGCTGAACTCTTTCACAGACTATAGGCTGTTCTGCACAATCCAGTGTATGTTTTGTTGCCTTGGAGACCAAACCTGCAGGGTCTGCAAGGTGCCCTGCTTGCAGTGTGTCCAAGGTGTGTGTGAGTGATTGGATGCTGGGTGACAGATGTCTGGATTTGGATCCTGCTTGCATCTTTCCTCATCTCTTCCAGGCCCCCGAGGGCCGTGTCGGGTGACACTGCTCCAGTGTGGTGCTGAAGCGGTTGCCATGGGAGACTGAATGCCGCTCACGCTGCCAGGTGAGCCATGTTGGGGGGGATTCTGCTCTGGTTTCCATCCTGGGACTGGGACAGCCGGCTTCGCAAAGCATGCAGCGATCAAAACCTCCGTCCTTCCTGTACTGTTTTGGCAAGAACGATGTTAACCGGAGAGCACTGGCCTGCAGGAGCAGTTACGGACGTCCTCCTCTGGTAACGGAGCCGATGTCTGAGCACTTTGGAAAACTGCTGCTCCATGTTGGGAAAGGGACACCAAACCAAAGCGGTTTGAGAGGAGAAACGAACACTGCCTGTGAGCAAAAGGAGTGTAGCTCTCTGCCTTGTCTGTGGCTTTCAAGTGTGTTTGTGCTGCCAGGATTTGCTCAGGAAAAGGGTCTGGCTAATTAGAAAAATGACTGAAGTTTGAAATGGAATGTGGCACCTGCCAGAGGCCATGAGGTAATGCGTCTGGGAGAGCTTGAAGGTGTCCAGATTGAAACGTGTCCAGCTGAGGCTTCTCAGAACTTTTCCCTCAAACCTTGGGTGAAGCGTTGTGTGAAACAGCTTTACTTCAGTAGACTGTCCAACGCAGAACATGGGCGTCAGAAACCGGACAGGCCCTTTCGTGGGAAGGGGAGCAGGTGGTTGCGGTTTCTGGTTAAGGATCCGGAACTCTGGCTGAAATGTTGTCAGTCCAGGTCCCAAGCAGCCAACAAATATAAAATGGATAAAAGTAAAAAAAATCATTTAAAATAATTATTTTATTTTTACATATTTCCCCTTCAAATTTTGTCTGTGTGAATTAAGTTTGTCGTTCACGTATAAAAAAAAAAAAAAAAGTCGTCACACTTTATCTCAGGATTGCAGTGGGCTGGAGCTTACAGCTGAATCACTGGGGGGGTGGTTCACTGTGGACAGGACACCAGTTCTTCACACAGTGATGGGGAGAACTTGCAAACTCCAAACAGACTGAGCAGGTGCTGAAAGGCCCCAGTGGCACCTGCTGTGTGGCCCAAATCCCAGTTTGTGAGACAACGTGTGACTGCGGTACTGAAACGGTGCCCCACCTTGAAAGCAGTGACTCTTGAATTGCCTTGAAATTAATTTTCCACTCAGTCTTCTCCTTTCTTGACCCCAGGGGAAGCCAAGATGGGGGCTGAGATCTGTTTTTCTCGTATGATGCTCTTTTCAATCGCTGTTTTTTGGCTGCTTTGTTTTTCCTCCCTGCACGTGAGGGCTCCGTGAAAGATCGATTAAGCGTCTTCTGCAGGCCAGACCTGGCCACCCCCTCCCCCAGCTGTTGCACTCGAAGCTCTCGCCTCTGTTCGCTCTGTTTGTCCTTCTGCCCCAGGCTCCCTGTCCTGCTGCCTCAGCCATGTTCTCCAAAGCTAAGCTAAGCTCCTCTGCACTGAACTGCCCACATTCCTGCCTCCCACCTTGACTCAGAGTGCTAATCCCTCGTGTGTCGGTAGCGTTATAACCCAGACATATTTATAGTGATAATGTATTGATGATTAATGCAGCTTGTTTTTCATCATCATTTTTATTTCACTTCTATGGGTTTTTTTTTTTTTGGCTGCTCAGTGAGGTGTGGTGAAGGTTGCAGAGAATCACGGATGTCGTGTGTTCCTGGTCACCCGGGAAGGGAGCAGTGACAGACCCGCACGTGTGTCCTGGTGCCCGTAGCAGCGCCGTCCTGCGAGGCCCCGCTTCAGGCTCTGGTTTGTTTGCAGTGATTTATGACCCTTTTGTGCTGCATTTTTTTTTTTTTTGCTTTTCTTTTTGCGGAGTTCACAGCATCACGACTGCAGGGTTGTTTGGTGCATTTTATTTACAGTATTATTAAGAAGTAGTTTTCCCCCAAGTATAATTTTCACATTTAATGTGCCGCATTGGCTTCTCATTTCTGTTAGAACCGTGCTGTGCCTAGAATTTTAAGTTTTTGTGTTTTCCTATTGCTCATAAGATGTTTTGCCACCAGTATTTGTAGCAGCCCTGTATGTATTTGAACCCATAATATCTGGCTTTTGGAAAAGAGTGTGAAGGGTTTGCGTGGTGTTATCCTCCCCTTGTTTATCTCTCTGCTGATGTGATGCTCAGATGTCCTTGTGAACTGGGAAGGACAAAATGTACGTGGAGGACAACTTGTCCGGTTGCTGATTTAGAGGAATTCCGTTCTGCCCTTTTCTTGGCAGTGGGACACCCCACACTGGGCAGACTGAGACTGTGTCTCCAGTGAGATTTTCCCACTGAACTTGATCATCTGCGTTCCCTGCTCACCAAAATAGTTGTTGCTGTTAAATGTTACACTTGCCACAGAGACTATCAGGTTTGCGCTGGACAGGAAGGGGTGTGGCTTTGGGTTTCATGGAGAGGTGAAAGTCTGTTGTTGGCATAGCAACTGCACCTCTGTTTCCTAAGGAGGTGTCGGACCCATGTGCATTTGGACCAACGTCAGGAAAGTGAGAAAAGGGGCAGAGCTGGTTTGATCTGCCAGTCCAGAGTGCTCTTCTGGNTCTTTCTGGCTGCTTCGCTGCCGTCCCCAGGGCGGCGTCACGGTGCTTCTCACCTCGTGGGCTGTGGCTCGGAGTTCAAATCCAGCTCAGCCTCTATGTACTCCCCCCCCCCCCCCCCCCCCCCCCCCAGGTCCTCTGACTGCATTAGGACACATCATGTCACAATTTCCTGATGCTGGAAATTCTGTGTGATGTCCAAAAATTTCCATATTGATGGCATCGACGCATATGGTGGTGTGTGTCCTTTCAAGAGCTGCTGTGGTGTGAAAATGAGATCTTTCTTGGTCTTTGGTTGAATAGTGACAGCTTTAAAGCTACTGGGATCCATTTACCTTATTTATTTACAAACTAAATGCTTTATTTCCACATTGATGGGTATTTCCCACCAGAGTACATACTGGATATGTCATTAAACAATACAGAATATTCAAAAGCAGCAGCGTGCGTGCGTGTGTGTGTGTGTGTGTGTGTGTGTGAGAGAGGTGCTTCGGATGCAATCGTTTATTTGCACACATGGCCAGAGAACACAAAGTTGTTTACCTGGGTGGGGAAAGAGTGGCTGGTTTGAGCCCACCTCTTCCTGCCCCCCCCCACAGGAACATGAAAGTGTGACAAATCCTTCCTCTTCTTGTTCTTCATGTGCTTCTCTGTATGAGTGTATGTGTTTGTGAGAGTGTGTGTAAGTGTGTGCCATTTCCTTCACGTGTCTCTGTATTAGTGTCCACCTGTGTGTGTCTTCCCTTCTTCTCCTTTGTGGAAGTCCACCACCCAGCCCTCAGGGACTGCTGTCTGCTGTGTGCTGTGGGGCTGAAAGCTCCGCCACCCCCCACTCCTCCCTGANTCTTCCCTTCTTCTCCTTTGTGGAAGTCCACCACCCAGCCCTCAGGGACTGCTGTCTGCTGTGTGCTGTGGGGCTGTGGGGCTTTGCAGATTAAATTGCCTTGTTGGTTTGATTAATTGGATGAGCCTCTTGTTTCTCCAGGCCTGGTGATCTGCAGTGAGGCGTCCAGTTCCAGGCAGCAGCACTTGGGACCCAAAGGCAATTGGTCAAAGTGGCTGATGTCCTGGTCCTGGTATTGATTAGATTGGGTGGGCAGTTCTACATGTCCAAGTGGTCACAATACCCCACCCTGATTGTCCGTGAGTTCCTGTTCTCTTCAACCCGCAGGCTCAGAGTGGTCTGAGGTGCCGCCATGAGCAGCCGGAGCCATAGCGGCGGCCGTGTGGAGAGAGCAGGAGGCCGACATGCACCTCCCACGCGGACCCCCAGTGCTCCCATGTTGCAGGTGCAGCGTTCACGGTCGCGGGAGACCATCACCATCCACTTCTCAGCCCTTGGCGTGGAGGATGAGCTGGAGGAACAGGAGTTGTATGGCCCAACCTCACTGCCCCCCTCCTCCCTGCATCGTCTCCATAGTGAAAGCCAGAGGGTTGCGATGGCAATGGAGGCCAGTGAGGAGCTCCTGTGTGGGGAGAGCAATCCTGTTTCTGTAGCTCTGCCTTCTGGTGCATCCCTGCAGCAGGTGCCAGATCCTCAGATGGTCCCAAGCCCTGGGCTGCCCGCTCTACCACCTGCAACTTCCAGCTTGTCCTGGCAATCGGGGCAGAAGGCCTCCTTGCCCTCCAAGTCAGTCCCGTCCCCCAAACCCTTCTTGAGCCTCATGAAATCTCTCTCTGTGGAGGCAGAGGGTCAGGAGGCTCTGGCTACACCCTCTACCAAGCTCCACTGCCACCTGGTGAAGTCCCTGGTGAAGTCTCTGTCCACGGACACGTCCCGGCTCGATCTAGAGCCTGCAGCCCATCGGCCAACTGATGGCCGTCGCAGCCTACATCTGTTCAAACCATTTGCCCAGTCTTACCCTGAGGCTGCTGGTGATTCCAAAACCGCACCCTCATCGCCGCTGTCTTCACCAGATGAGCGGCCCTTCTTCAATGTGCCAGAGGTGGAGGCACGTATCGAGGATACTCGCCGGAGGCTCTCTGAAGCCATGTCCGAGCCTCTGCAGCTGCTCAGCAAGATCATGGGTGATGAAAGCAGCGGTGCAGCACCCTGCAGTTCCAAGACGCTGTCTTCTAGTGCACTGGAGCTGACCAGTCCAGACAGTATGAATGACCACTTGGACAGCAACAGCCTCCAGGAGAGGGAGACCAGCTGGGCTGGTGATGCCCGCACACTAGCACTGGACAGCTGCTCCATGTCAGCACTGGTTCGACAGCAGGACGAAGAGTTCTGTCATCTCTACAGCGAGGTCCAGGGGTCGGACACGAACACGGAGCTGGTTGAAGAGAAGCCCGAGAAGGTAGACAGTGGAAACCACGAAGCTGGTCATGGTGAGAAAGACGAAGAAGAGGTGGGGAGAGGAGAGATGGTGCCTGGCATCCCCCACAAGTCCCTGCTCACTCTGGCCGCTCTGGTCTACAGCTACCTGGTCCTACCCTTGCCAGCTTATCTTGGCGGTGTGTTGTTGGGAGTGGCTGCCGGCTTCCTGCTCGCCACGTTCATGGTGTGGCTCGCCGCACCCAGACGACCCCACTGCTGCAGGTCAAGGTGTAAACCGTGGACTGGGCTGCACCTGGCTGTCCAGGAACCAGGCGTCTTCAAGGTGAGTGACATCATCTTCGCAGTCCACACCTTTACCATCTGTCACAAATCATCACTGCTGGCAGAAAACCTAACATGACATTTCAAGCCGAACTCTTCACCAGGAGGTGTTGACACGGTTATGGACACTGATGCTGAAGTTTCTACCTCAGTCCCTGGAGTTGTACCTTTGGCCAAAGTATTATAGTACTATAGTAAAGTATTTATTGTACTATAAATATAATATTAATTTTCACTATGCTATAAATGCTGAAACTTTTTTTTCCCCCAAAACCATCATTGGTCTATCAAAGAGATTTCTTAACTAAAGAAGCTTCTCTACTCACATTGCCAGGAATATTGGGAGTTTTTCTGGAAAGAATAAAAGAAATGTTTAAACAATGCAGGGCGATTGGTTTGATGTTCTTGTTTTGCAAGAATGTTGTGAAAATGTAGCGGGGCTTATGTAACCGATGAGAAGCGAGATGGATGAAAACTGCGGCACCAGAAGAGCACGCCGTGCCTCCCCTGCAGCAGCGGCTCTGCCTGGTGAGATTATCTGGGGTTGAAGGTTTCTTCTGCCTGCTACACCCACGTTTCGGTGTTGCCCCCCAACCTCACTTCATGTCATCTGGCGGAGCGCGGAAACCTATAACCTTCATCCGTTGTGTTTCCGTGACTCTGACACAAACGAATACTGTGCAGCGCAAATTCGTGTGAGTCACTGGACGGCTCCGCTCAGAGACGTCCTCCAGCCGTTCACCTCTTCTGTCCCTAACAGGTCTTTGAATGCAGACAGTAATGTTCCTTAAACTCATTCACTATGCAGTAGGGATTTGTTGTCTCCTACAACTTTAATCCAAAATGATTTACATACTTTAATGCTGTAAACCCAATTGTGCTGCAGCGTGCCACAGCAGGAGCTCCTCCAGGGAATGACCTGCTGTGCCACGTGTCATTATCCAGGGCTGGATGAACGAGATCTACAGCTACGACCCAGAGACGTACCACGCCAGCCTGACCCACTCCGTCTTTGTGCGCCTGGAGGGGCCTGTGCTGCGCCTCTCCAAGCCCAGCCGCAGCATTGCCCGGAGAGCCACCTTCAGCGAGTCCAAACCTGACGTCACCTATGTCAGCCAGAAGACATATTGCTTGACTGACAGCAAGGTGCGTCCAGCAGTGGCAACACAGATGTTGCCTTTTAGTTGCCTTCACCTCGCTGTCAAGGATGCTGATTCATGTTGCTGTTGTTGCCACCGAGATCATCTGGTTTGATAAATAACACGGTGCTTTCATTTCCCTGCTCCTCAGGTTTACCTGATGCCACAAAACCTCGCCCGGAAACGGCTGTGGAACAAGAAGTACCCCATCTGCGTGGAGCTGACCAAACAGCAACATTTTATGCCCAAGGCACAGGCTGATCAGGATGAGGATGGAGGAGATGGGGCTGAGGAGGTCTCCAGGAGCGAGGAATTGCCGGGACCATCGTTTGGAGCCCTGGAACCTAGTCAGACACTGGATGCCAAAGATCACAAGACTCTGTACCTCTTTGGAAGGACAGGCAGGGAGAAAGAGGAGTGGTTCCGCAGACTGTCGATGGCATCTAGACTCAAAGCAGAACCTAAGAAGGTTTCAGGCCTTCCAGTGTGTGAGTGCACTGTTGACCCCTTCATGTGGCAGTTTCATCCCTAGCACTGTAATAATGTAAGCTGCTGTGGAGAAATGTGCAACCTAAATGGAAAAATTCCAATAAGTAACATCATTTATTGTCCTTATTGTCAGTGAGTGTTTAATGTCTAGGCTCCTCACGCTGGACCATTCCTTTGTCAGCTCATCCGTTTTGACAAAAACGCAAAACATGACATTGCAAAGGTCTCGACTGGCACGTCTGTTCTCCACTCTGCCCCTCCAGCTTTTCTACCTGCCCCCAGCTGCACAAACAGCCAGGCTGGTGGTCTGACACACAGCCGGAGCAGCAGCAGGGGCAGCTTGGATGAGCTCCTGGCCTCACAGCCCAGACAAAAGGAGCTGACGGGTGCTTTGCGGCAAAAGATGCTACTTGACTACACCAGCTATATGGCCCAATATATTCCCACCCAGCAAGAGACCTCCACCCATAGTCCCAACCAGAGTCCCAAGGGCAGCCCTGGAGCCAGTAAGAAGGTACGTGGCAGGACCCCAGTGAGGTGTCTTTCCAGCTGCACACAGTCTGTGGCGATGACCTTGTGCAATTTCTGGCTTTTAACATGGGAATCAAGTCCTTTAGGACTGTAGGGTCTGTGGGGGTGAAACAGTCATTTAAAACCCTTTCTGAAAGTAAAATCTCTGACCTTTTGTTCTCACACTGAATCACTGCCTCCTGGAGCCCATTCCTTCTCTTCTCTTCCAATCAGTATCACCACAACCTGTTGCTGCTGTTCCATCCACCCTTAATTCTTCATTCAACTCTAGTTGCTTCCCATTTGCCTTTAATATTGCCTACATCTCACTGCTGTTAAAAGAAACCCTCTCTGGTCTCAAACGCAGTCCATAGAGCCAGCCAGTCTTCTCTCTTTTCTTTCCAGCACTCTTGAATGTGCAGCTCAGAACCATATATGCGCATTTAAACTATCTTCTCAGTATGATGTCAGTCTAGCTTCAAGATCTCCCCTCTTTATATGAGAAGTTCTCAAGCTGGCTAGAGATGCCCCCATCTCCTCATTCTTCTTGACCTCTATACAGCATTTGACATTGCCAGCCATGACATCCTTCTTTCCTCTCTTGAACCATTTGGATCAAGTTTGATTTTCAGCCATTCCATCCTGTGAAGCTCCCAGTTTCTCAATGTTTGATGAATGAGCTGATCTGTCTTAGCAAATGGAAAAAGTCTGTATCGAAGAGTGTAGTGTAATTTATTTATTTCCAACTGCTGTTTGTGTACACTGTCCTGCTGATCCTGCTTTTGGGCAACCCTTGAGTACTTTCACTAGCATATCTGTCTCTTGTGCCATTATGGTTAAAATTTGGTAGGAAAATCTAGGCACTGGTTGAAAACCTACTCTGGAAAAAAAGTCAATGCTTTACTGATCGCTACCAGATTGTCTTCATTACTCATCAGCTGTCGATCATTTTCTGCTGTCAGCTACCCAGAAGCTCAGAAGAAGAGGCAGAGGCTGAGGCTGAGGCTTGGGTCAACGCCTTGCTGGGTCGGATCTTTTGGGATTTTCTGGGTGAGAAGTATTGGGCTGACATGGTATCAAAGAAGATCCAGATGAAGCTGAGTAAAATCAGGGTGAGTGGTGTTTTTCAAGGTCAGTGTCAGGTGTACGGTGGTTGTGTATTACTCAAATCTCAAAAATTGTCTGATACATTTTGAATGATTTTGAGGGGGTAGGAAAGTTAAGTTAACAAATGTGGATTCTTGTTGAGCTGCATCAACCACAGCTTGATGCATCTTGAGGTCCTGGATAGTAGCTATTGTCAAGTGTATGGTGAAGTCAAGCTGCCTCGAGGAATCCTCACTGCTGTGTCAGCAGGGCCAAGCTGCTGTGCAGAAAGATGCATTGAACCTCATCCAGGTGAAAAAGAGCTCCTGTGCTCCTCTGTTGATGGAGTCCTGAGGAATGTTCACCTTTGTCTGTTTTTCAGCTGCCATATTTCATGAATGAGCTGACCCTGACTGAGCTGGACATGGGTGTTGCCATTCCAAAGATCTTACAAGCATCGAAGCCCACTGTAGACCATCAAGGTGACCAATATAGACTGGACACTTTGTAAGCTCAGGGATCAGATCTCCCAGATGTTATTTTGCCTTTTAGCAGAGGCAACAAAAAATTAAATGTACAAGTGAGTTACTGTAAACCTTAAGGATTCTTCTAGAAACTTTTTTCAGAAGGGTGATAAAATGTGAGAAAAGACCTTAGTTTGTAGTCCTCTGTCATCAAGACAGGACGCCAACTTAACGTACCAAACTGCAAACTTTTTTCGTACTTCTCGCTGGGCTGTAAACGCTCTATTTTTTAAATAAACAGTTTCAAATGTTGTCATATTTTTGAAGATATGATTGTGTGTTTTTTCGTAGAAACTAAGCACTGGAAGTAGTAAAAGCTACTTTGGTGGCTGATGAAAGGAAACGTGTGATTTTCAGAAACCAAGTGTTTGAATGACAGTTTCATCCAAGGGAAACAGAAACCCTGCTCACTGACGTCATTCTGGCTTCAGTGGTCTCCTGCATACTTTGTCTGTATCGAGTGCCTCTGTCTTTTTGCGTTGACATATGATCCTAACAGCGTACTCTTCAAGTCTGTGGTTCAGTTTTGGCTTCTGTAGGTCTGGGACACAGCTGGAGTCTGGTTTGAGATGGCTGTGCTGTTACTGTGCTGTGGACCACAGCAGGTCCCCAAACGCCTTTCTGTCCGGAATCTGCTTATTTGTAACATCAGAGGTTTAACTGGGGAAATGTGGTGAACATGAGGCTTTCACTCACACACACACACACACACACACACACACACACACACACACACACACACACACACACACACGAATCTGGAGAGCCCACTTTGTTCACGGGCAGCCAGCAGTACTGGATTTTGACTGGGAGTTGTTTAGACAACTGATAAACTCATAAAACCTGTGGAATTTTAATCTGTGTAAATGTTGTGCTGAATAAATATTATTTTGTATACAGAAGGTAACCATGGTCTTCCTGCAGGGTTGTGGTTCGACTTGGAGATCTCCTACAACGGCTCCGTCCTGATGACCCTCGAGACTAAGATGAATCTGGCCCGCCTGGGGAAGGAGGGGGAGGGGCTGCGACTGGGCGAGCCAGGAAAAGATGGGTATGAAGCCTATTGCATCCCTGGGCTTGTTGTGTGCATAATCTATTATTATTATTATTATTATTATTATTATTATTATTTCATCAGAAACTAACATTTTGCTTCTTTGTATTCCATTGTACAAGACAGTTTGAAGCCATTATCTTGCTTATTGTAGATGAAGCAGGATCCTCAGGAATTTGAAGTCACACATCTCTGCCTTCTACCACGGCAGCTGTAGAAATGTAGCAGTAAAAAAATCTTTTGGTTGAATAATTTTTTTTTTGTGCAAATTTGCAGGCATCAGAACATCTGCTATTCTGCAGATAAAATTTCTGCTTTAAATGTGCACAGAAGTAAGCTTGTATAGTTAAAAATGGGGTCCCCCCCCACCCTAGATATTTACTTGACTTCAGAAGGAGCACGTTTATTTATTTATTTACGGGACCCTTTAATCGGACGTGTGGTATTTAAAATATTCTTCCTGGAGAAGAAAGTGTGATGGAGAGAGAAGTGTAGAGTTAGGCGAACACCGCAAAGGGCGGCTTTGCTCCTGTGCAGATGCTGATGAACATGTGGTTCAGCATCTGACCACATGTTCCATGTTAATTTGTGCCTTTCTCTCCACCTCCTTCCCTCCCTCCCTTTCTCTCTCTGTGGGTACGTGCACCTGTGGATCTTGTCCCTTGCTGGTGAGTTGGAATAGCACAGCTATTACTCCTGGGAGCCTCCCAAACATTTATTGTCTCTCCCCCCCCCCCCCCCCCCCCCCCCCCCCCCCCCCCCCCCCCCCCCCCCCCCCCCC
>UFQX01000166.1:875080-959551 GCA_900497675.1 Arapaima gigas | reverse complement strand
CCCCCCCCCCCCCCCCCCCACTATTTACCCCTCTGGCATCAGCTGATGCTGCAGTGACACAGGTCAGAGTAACTACTTGTGTCCAGAAATTCTACCGTGGTACAGTAGGTGATTGTTTACTGGATTATACAGCAGGAGGCTGTGTTTATACTGGCACGTGTATCTCTGGTCACCACTGTACACACATGACGTATGGGGCGGTGAGGCGCTGCTCCCCGTAGGCTTCGTGCCCGTGTCAATATGGAGACATCGCCAAGTTCTACCGCAGCTCTCCTGCATGGCCCAGTCGTGTGAACCGGCAGCAACAGGCAGCGTGTCAGTAAGACTGTGTAAAACAGACCGTTTGCTGTCTGTAAACTTAGAAACAAAAATACTTCTAGATGTTGACTTGGTCTTCTGGGGGACTTTTTAACCCCCAAAGTCCTTTAATTCAAATAGAACAGACAGAGGTGTGCTGGTCCTGTTATCTCAGGTGAAGAGGACCAAAAGGTAGCAAACTCTGTGTCTCTCTCGTCTACCCGAAATTGAGTTTGCATGTGTGTTTCTTACTAAGGCACGTTACACAGCACTGCTGTTTTTGCTTAGCAGACTGTGTGTGTGTGTGTGTGTGTGTTAGGTTCAGACCCAGAACGTACTGCCTCGCGGACAGCGATGAGGAGTCCTCGAGCGCAGGTTCATCTGATGAAGAGGACCCTTCAGAAATTCCCACTGACAAAAACCTGCAGCCTGGGGCCGAGGGGTGAGTCGGTCCGAACCATAACTGTGTCTTTATGGCCTGGAAGTCTAATCTCTGTCAGCGTTCATTGTCCTGCCGGATAATCCGATTCACGTGAAAAGTATAATGGTTGTGTTAAGTCACAAGTTTAGTAAAAAATGCTTTTCTGAAGCTCATAAGTGTGAACAAGGGCCAAGGGGATTATTTTTGCACATGAAGCCAGTACCTCAGGATTACTGGTCCACCCCCACAGGTACGTTGGAGGACACAGACCGAGCAAGATCATGCGCTTCGTGGACAAGATTGCCAAGTCCAAGTACTTCCAGAAAGCCACAGAAACAGAGTTCATCAAGAAGAAGATGGAGGAGGTGTCTAACACCCCCCTGCTGCTGACTGTAGAGGTGCAGGAGCTCCGAGGAACACTGGCGGTTAACGTCCCCCCGCCTCCCACAGACAGGATATGGTATGTTCTCTTCTTGGCTCTTCTTCAACCACTGTTTCCGGTCAAACAAACACTAACACAAAACAAAGAAACAGCAGTGGGTAAGACTTCCGTTTCAGGTTGTAAACTGAGAAATTTTGTTGAAGCTGCTGAGTTCAATAAACTCCTTCAGGTTTTCAGAGACCTGAGATGTTCTACACACATCCTGCTGTATTTACTGTAGAAGTGGGACATTAGTAATGTGCTATGTGCCCTGTGGCAGGAATTGGGTTTGAAACCCAACAGTGTCAACACTAGTCACGTGTGGCAAGGAAGCCCATGAAATGGAAATTGGCCCGTGTGCCTTGGGTGGGACAGATGGCTGGGATCTCACTTTCTTGCTACTCGGAGTGACACCACCACTTGCCGACTCACACACGTCATTGTTCAAACTGAGCTCTCTTCCATGATTTCTACTGCTCAGCGGGATCTCCAGGTCATAGTGAAAAGCAAACAAGTGCCTTAGGAGTGTTCCTCTCCTACCCTCCTACACTTAGGGGGGCATCAGTTAGGCTTAAAGGAGGAAACCTAAGAACTGAGAGAATGCACTTATGGACACTGTGTGAGGACAAAGGTAGAAATTTACACCCCCTACGTGCATTCAGAAGGAAGGTACAAAGGAAGAAGTCGGGGCAATAAGATGGAGTTTTTCCCAAATACACGTGACCCCATGAGAAGAGAGTTTTAACACTTTAGATGGGTTTGTTGATGTTTTCTGGACACTGTCCTACAGGTATGGTTTCAGGAGTCCACCCCACTTGTCCCTGAAAGCCCGTCCCAAGCTGGGGGAGCGGGAGGTGACCCTAGCTCATGTCACCGACTGGATTGAGAAGAAATTAGACCAGGAGTTCCAGGTACAGTGGAATGGCCTGGTTTGTGGGGACCCCCCATTGCAGGGGGACCCCCCGTGGATTATGTCCTGTCCTCAGGTGTCATAGTTTTTCCTCAAAGGGACAATAACAATCACAGCTTTGTCCAACACAGGCTTCGGTCAATATCTGCATCTGAGCAGTAGTATAAATTGTACTGGATAAAAACTGTGGTATCTGTAACTATAATGACAAATTATTTTACTGCTTTTTAAAAAAAAAAATCTGTTCCTCATTGTCTAAATCAAATGTTTTAGAAACTGCAAATTGACTCAAATTCACTTTATCTACCATAGAAAATATTTGTGATGCCAAACATGGATGACATTTGGCTTCCCATCATGCACTCTGCCATGGACACGCGTTCTGATGTCAGCTCGGTTGCGATGACGGCGGAGGCCCTGAAGGAGTTGGATTCCACAGAAGTCATGGTCCCGACATCATGCGATGACTAGCAGTTCCATGCAGGTGATGGGAGAGGTCGCATCCTGGGAAACGTTTGGTGAGGACGTCTCCCTAAACCACTCGTGTCACCTTTGGCGTCGCCAGAATAGCTTTGCTTCCCGCTGTTACCTTCGCTACGGGAAGGGTGAACAGATCATCAGTGCGGATATAGATGTTTGTAGGTACGAAGGCCAAATAAAGGAAGAAAGAAGCAAACTCGGAGCTGGACAGTGCTGCAGGTCACCAGGCGCACGCGGGGCCCTCAGGCTTCATCTCCACCATCAGAAAGGAAGCGCTGCTTTTTCACGGTGGGGGACACGAGGAAGGCTTGACTCTCGTTCCCTCAGCAGAACCAGCTGCATTGTCCTGAAAATGCAACAAATTTTACACAAATGTACCTTCATGTTACCAGTCAGACTGCAAGATTGTGTATGATCTTTTTTGCATGTGTGCATTTTTTAAAAATATCCCCTAGTTTAAAAAAAAAATTGAGATGTTTTGTGCCATTTTACGTTTGGATAACATTTGTATGCAGGGTGATTAAAAAAGAATGGAACACTCACGAATGTATTACTCAGTAACCAAGTATCACGACCCGAAGGGGACGTATCCAGCATTTGAAAGATTAAGGAAAATGTGAGTTACTTTACAAATTGGTTTATTGTGCATGTTTGTACTTAGTTACTGAGCAACACATGTTTTAAGGTGTACAATTAATTTTGAATCATATGAGTAATGAAATGTTGTCCCTGTGAAAGTGCCCTGTTCCCACAATGCCGCCTGAGCCATCTTCGTATGCAGGTCTGATCAAAGCCACTGTGTCCGTGGACTGAAGGAGCCAAAACCCAGGTCACGCGAGGTCATCGGCCTTCACTAGCGAGCTCTTTGCATATCGGTCGTGTGACTTTAAATATAATGCCTTCTATTTTTTTTTTTATTAAAGATGCACGGGAGGAGACGACTAAAATACGCTATATAATGAGCACCGAGGTGCACGTGTCTGAAAAGATGTGCGTAGGAGCTGCGTGCTTTTTCCAAAGGCAGTTCATCATGTTAGTGAAGTCACTTGTCAACCACTGATATAGAGAATACATGCTGTTGACAGGAATCCTTAATAATGAACTGTGATTATTGTGGCTCTTGAAAAATGTATTTATTTTTGTTTTTATTCTTGTCAAATGTAAACACGCCAATTAGACTTGGTGTCACACAGTCTGTCTAGATGTGCTACTGGCACCAGCATCCTCCTGAGGGTTCCGGTTTGGTGTGAAGCTTCCTGTGCGCTTCACGTTCAAAGCAGGTTGCTCACAAATGTGGAAATGGTTATAAATAATTTACTAGTAGACAAATGTGGGAAAAGTGTGCCAGGTAGAGCAGGCGGCACTGGCCAGAGCCTGGATGTGCCGCTCGGGACGGTTGTGTAAAGAAGGACGGGTGTTTTTCTGCCAGCCGTCTGTCTCAATGAAACTGTAACTTGTACTGTGCTGTCCTCACCACTCGAAAAAGGCATTATTTATCAAACTTGTGCAAAGTTTATTATTTATCTTAAAACAATTTCTACATTGTTACACTTATTGCTTACATTACACAACCGTGTTCTCTTTTTTTGCCACGTTCCTTTTGTTGAGGAAATGGAACAGGACTGAGGCCCACGCGCCTTCAATTTGAAGTTTTCTGTTTTATTGCAACAATTCAGGTCGGTGTATTCTTTTAAAGTGGTAGTTTTGTTTTGCAGTAAGTAGATTATGCCATGTTTTTGCAACACTAGTGAATGTACTGGAAGATGAGGGCCAAAACTTGTAGTTTTCTAGTTTTTCAACCATTTTTGTAGCCATTTAATGTCTTCATGAACCGTGTTTCAGTTTAAGTAGTGCGATTCAGGTCAGGCTCTCAAGATGGATATGAGAAATGTCATAATGCATAATCAATTTTATGGAAAATTGAGTATCAGTCAAGGACAGAGGAGGGTTAAAGGGTAAATAACTGGCATCCAGTTGGCCAAGTCTCAATCCCGCATTGATCAGGAGGATCATTTTAACAAAGCACTTCACGCAGGCTTTCTATGTCGTACCCCCAGCAGAGCACAACCTGCGACAAGTTGGATGAGGGGCTGCTGACATCTGTTCCACAATATTTCTGCCATAAACTCATTTGCCACAGGAAATGTAACTAGACCCTGTGGATCCTGCATTTTTGAGAATCTGTCCGTGTTGCTGCAGCAGTTTAGTTACTTGCGAATGCCGGTTTCTCTGAGCACGGACCGTAAAGGTCAGTAACAGCTAGAAGGAAGGGGAGTTCTGTGTAGTGTTATTTGTGCAGCCTGTTGCCTAATTTCAACAAACACGTTAAAAAAAAAAAAAAAAAACAAAAAAACCAGAGCTAAATGTGTGCAGGTTCATGGTTTATATGGTCAATAAAAAGTTCTATGTCACCTTTGCGAATTCTCTGTGTCTCTTCTCAGCGGTGTGACTTGCTTTTAAAAGAGCAGCTTGGACAAAGTGCCAAGAAGCTCCAGTTACAGCAAGCGGCTGTTGCTCTGGCACCTCAGCTTGCCCAGGGGGTCACACACAGACCCCACGGGTTCAAAGGAGGTGCGGACACACAAACCACACAAGGAGTCAGTCGCTGGGGTGATTGGGCTTTATTTTCTTTTACAGTGTTTCCACTTTATGATTTTCTGCTTTGGACTTGTTCCTGCTGAGCTTCTCCTTCCAGACGATCCTCAGGAACAGTCCTTTAAAGACACATTGAGAACCTCACCTGGAGAACATGCTTAAGGCACATAAAAGGTGGGAAACTGCTGCGGTGTTACGTCAGTAGAAACTTGACTTCATTACGTCATTCAGAAGTCTAACGCATTATTTAGCATCACTCATAACGGCGCACGTGCTGTAACGGCACGCAGTTAGTTGACGAGTCTTACCGCGCGCCGCTCCGGCCACGTGTCCGCCGCCATTAGCCTCCGCGTGACGAGATCGAGAAAAGTCGTCTGGGGGAAAATAGCAACAGATTTATTAATAAAATGCTTTAAAGCCGCTTCGCTGGAAGTTATTCACAACATTTGATCATTAATGAAAGACCGAACTGAGTCTTACCTTATGTGCACCTTCAAGGCACGTGACTAGCTTCTTAACATACTCATTTCAAACGCCAAAAAAAGCAAACCGGCACAACTATGCATAAGCGCACACACACTGCCAAACCAGTTCATATTTCCTAAAACAATACCGTTGAACTAACCAAAATTTAAATCTCTAACTATATACAACGCACACCCCAACCTTTCCTTCCGACAAATACAATCGCCATCCCCTTGAGCCACAATTTATTTCCTTTGGTTCGTCATAAACAACGTCACTTCCAGGTTATTGTTACGCATTTCCGCTGTGTTCTGTTCAAATTTTTAAATATACCTTTAGATTGAACATTTTAAAATAAATGTTAAATTTACGAGCCGTATGTATTATCGCGCCCGTTTTTTATTCCAGTGCCATTAAGGAAAGTTTGTAAATAACTATATTGTAATTACTTTTTAATATAAAATGGTTTTTTTCTATTTTCTGTACAAAATAATGAAGGCTGTGTATCAGTTATACTTCTGTGATTTCTAAGTATGTTTACTGATAAAAATACAAACCTGTTCGTTTTCGAATAAAATATTTTGATGAGGCGAAAGCGACTTCGTTGACACAGTATAGTTACTATAGTAGTAGTAGTAGTAGTAGTAGTAGTAGTAGTAGTAGTAGTAGTAGTAGTGGTGGCAAAATGAACACCAGGTGGCGCTAGTGAAACAGGATTTCAATGTGCTGCGGTACCCAGGCACATTGAAAACTCAAGATTTAAATTATTGAAAATATAATACTGGCANTAGTAGTAGTAGTAGTAGTAGTAGTAGTAGTAGTAGTAGTAGTAGTAGTGGTGGTGGCAAAATGAACACCAGGTGGCGCTAGTGAAACAGGATTTCAATGTGCTGCGGTACCCAGGCACATTGAAAACTCAAGATTTAAATTATTGAAAATATAATACTGGCAGTTAAATTTTAATTTTAAACATACCGATTACTTTTTAATGCGGTTATTTTGTAATTTTGTTTACCTTACATGGCTACCATAGCTGCTGAGTCACTGTAGAAACTGAACAGATATAACAACAATAAGAGCTTTTTCCCTGGGTGGAGTTTCCCTGGCGACGTGGGGCACCAGGAATTCCTGTGACTGAAGATGCTGCCTTCCACTCTGAAGCCTCTGAGTTTGAGTCTCGAAAAAGGTTTTAACCCCCAATTTAATACAGTAAGAATAGCGGCTGTATAAATAGGAAAATTAATATAAAGTCACTAATCTCACAATATCAGTTGCCCGGAAGCTAAAGAATAATAAAGTGTGTGTGTGAGGGGAGGGGGCCATTCAAAATGCAAAGTCAGCACACATACATAGAAACAAGAACACTTTTCTCCTTTATCATTTTAATCTAGACAGATTTTTTTTTCTTATTTGTATTATTTAACAGCGATGGTTACAGGACGAGTGGCGAAGTTTGTCTGAGGAAGCAGGATGAGATTTGCGGTCAGGCGGGGGGCTTCCGTCACCGCGCGGCACTCTTAAAGCGGCCGACTCATACATTTATGTAAAACAGTTTCTGCTATACAGTGTAAAATTTAAATGTAATATATATTTTGCTTTTAGTACCCGTCTCCGCTCGGGCTCGCGTTTGACTAACTGCTCTTACACACAGTCCAGGGTAAATAATTCTCCTTCTGAGGTCAGAATCGCGGGTCCCAGACAGCCGAGGAGAAAGTTTCGTTTTGTGCAAAATCGAAACTGAGACGAGAAAAAGAGAAAACACGAACGACACACACACACGCGTCGGTCATCGCACGAACACACCGCCGCTGCCCATCGGCGCGGCAAAATACATCCCAATGTCGGTAGTAGAACAAGGTGAGTAATAACTTCTCCTTATTTTGGCTGCATCTGTGTGCGGAATGATGCTACGGCGAAAGCTAACCTCAGACGTCCTTATTCTACGCAGTCTAGCGGGGCAGCCCACAGCGGGACTGTAGTCCAACATAAATTAACCAGACCTATAGTATCCGCGTGGGCGGGCACGTGCCCGACAAACGGATTCTGTTCTGATCGATCAGTCGCGGAGTGTGGAAAGTTACGCCGAAAGTCTGCGAAATCACGTCGAGTCACAAAGTCCAAACACAATATCGCGCGCAAAACACCCACCTCTAAAACATTTTTATTAATATTTCACACCAATAGACGAATATCCACCCATGTATGTACGTGTATGTGTTCAAGCAACTTGAAATTAAAGTGAATTATGACTTTTCATCTATACCGAGATAAACACAGCGTTAAGCTTTCTAAGTATATTTCTCCTGATTTTTGCGTACAAGTTTGAAAGATTGTTAGATGACCTGCATGACTTTCACATTTTTTGTTTCACCCCCCCCCCCCTCCTAATATGCAAAATGGAAGAACATGAAAATCTGCCAGTTGAGAAATGGAGCGAATCTCACGTGAGCTCCTGGTTGAAGACCATAGGAGTGAAAGAGCAATACATTCAGAAACTACATGATGAAGAAGTGGACGGGCGAATCCTCCTGGAGCTAACAGAAGACTTCCTGAGGAGAGAAACTGGAATGAAATCCGGCCCTGCGCTCCTGATAATCAAGAAGAGGGACGAGCTCATCGATTCTCGCCGAGAACAAAAACCCCCGCAGGTGCAGAAAAAACAGCCAAGTGGCCTCAGCAAAGAACCTGAATTAAAAAACATGAAAGAGGGAGCAAGTGACCAGGGCACTGATACTGTTCCCGCCCAAACACTTCCAGAAACAAAGACATCGAAGAAGAAGAGAGTCGGCGGCGTATCTGCGAAAACAGACTGTAAGCCACGGCCTTTTGGAACAGACGGCATCGATTTCACCTACGTCAAACACAGTGTTCTGCTGCCTGAATCAGGTGTTATTGACCTCATCTCACCTTGTCATGAATACAAATCATTTTCCACAGCTGCCACCTTGGATCGCCAAAGGCTGCAGGCCAAGTTTGCTAAAGAAGTCCTTAAATTTGGTACTGGCTGCATGAACATCAGGACGAATGGCACGATTCACTTCGGTGTGATGGACAGTAGGGAAGATGGTGGCTTTGTGCATGGTGAAATAATTGGTGTGCGAGCTGAAGAGAAAGACATCTACACTGATGCGTTAGATTACATTGAAAAGTGCTTCTCCAAGTCAGACAGCGAACATGTGCGACAGTGTATTCGGCCACCGCAGTTCATAGAGGTTGTGGACATGAATGGCACCGATAAACACTATGTAGTGGAGGTCGACATTGTCCCCGCAATAAGCATAGTGAAGAACCGTGTTTACTCTGTCCGCCTACCAAACTTCAAAGAAAAGTCTAACAAAGTTGAGTATGAAAAAGACACAATTTACCAAAGAGTGGGCGCTAAAACCGAACCAGTCAGTGACCAGAAAGAATTTTGCCAACGGATAAGAGACAGAGATGTTCAGCGGGAGGAAGCTGAGAAATCGCATTTTCTCAATGCTCCGGATGTTTGCGAAGACCTTGGGAGGAAACTGACACTTCTGGTGACCAGTGGGAAAAAAGTAATCGAAAAAGAGAAATTGTACATTCTGGTGACAAACAAATTTCAACAAAGTGACCTGAGCAGCATCGACTTCTTGCTGAACATGAAGATTTTCTGTGTGTTTGACTTTGACCCTGATTCGAAACGTTCCGGATTCTGCAGCAAGTATCTCAAGCACCATGCTGCTAACTTACATTTCATGCAGAACTACAAAATTCCCAGTGGAATGAGCATCAAAGAGTTTGAGAGCCACCTGCACTTGTTTGAACAAACCAGCTGGATATTCTGCAACGGACGCAGTGATTTCAGAGGAAACGAAATGCCCTGTGATGAAATGACCTGGATCAAAACAAAAATTACACTCTTGAGGGAGTGTGTGTCTTTGATCTGCAAGCAAATTTTGCCAAAGGGGTCTTTCTTAGTGATCTTTCTCCTGACTTCCCCTGTTGAGAAACCAATCCTGCACACTTTCTATGAGTTCTTCACTGAGATGGAAGGTCACGAGGACATCCTTTGCATTTCGGAATCAGAAGAGAATTATCAGAAATGGGAAAGCTTTGCAGCGGCATCTTGTGATATGGACGCCTTGAGGAAGTCCAGCGTCGTGGGAATGAAGATGAGCCATGTAAATGCAACAATCCAGCATATTCAGCCTCTCACTACTCGTGCAACGAAGCATTTGACTGTCTTCACCAAAGGGCAGTGTCTGCTGGAAACCCGTGAAGAGGAAAGGATATACTCTTTGGAGATCCTCGGTGTTGACCAGTGTGATGGGACCAGTGAAGATTTCATTGAGGCCAAAAAAAAACACATTGAAAGTTATTTTTACCAGGGTGGGAAAGTAAACTGGTTGAACTTTTGGCTGGCTGAGAAGAAATATGTTGGGGAGGTTATTCAAAGAGATGCCTACAGAGAGGCATCAAAACTTCTGAGCGATATTCTTAAATGGAGAGTAGACAGCAGATCTGTGAGCATAATAAATATATACCACCACCCAGGCAGCGGTGGGAGTACAGTTGCCCGACAGGTTCTTTGGAACAACAGGAAAGACCTGAGATGTGCTGTGGTTAAGCCATCCTACTCAGCTAGTATCGTCTGTGAACATGCTGTTCAGCTGCGAGAGTACGAAGAAAAAGAAAGGGAGAAATGCGTTCCTGTGCTGCTTCTGGTAGAAGACTGTAATAATGAATTCCTGGATGATCTGAGGAATGAGCTTGAGGGTGCTATCAGCACCCAGAGGATCACACAGGGAACACTGTGTTTCATCTTGCTGACCTGCAGGCGATCGCACAACCCAGAGAAAATGTGCAAGGAGTCCCCTCTGCAAAACGTCGGTGTGACTCACAAGCTCTCTGCTGAAGAGAAAAGACAGTTTGCAGGCAAAAGGAAGATGCTTGAAGAGCGCTACCAGCCAGAGTTCATCTTGACATTTGTCTTAATGAGTGAAGAATTCGACCAGCAGTACGTGAAAAATTTTGTGGAACATTTGCTGCAAGAGATTGATCACAAGTCTGTTGTTACTCGGCTCATTCTGTACGTAGCGCTCCTGAACTCCTACGTACAGAACTCCTTCATCTCTCAATCCCACTGCGAAGCCCTGCTGGCACTAACAATGCACTTGGAGAGGTTTCGTCAGCACATATTTGAGAGAGCCTTAAGTGAGCAGGCAAAGCTTGTGTTCATACATCTCAGAGATGAAAAGACGTACATTGAATCGATCAGGATAATTCATCCTCTGGTGGCAAAAGAAATTGTCCGGCAGCTTTTGGGCAGTGATCAGG
Source organism: Arapaima gigas (assembly GCA_900497675.1). Taxonomy (NCBI): domain Eukaryota; kingdom Metazoa; phylum Chordata; class Actinopteri; order Osteoglossiformes; family Osteoglossidae; genus Arapaima; species Arapaima gigas. The sequence continues at coordinate 948,661 of UFQX01000166.1, read as the reverse complement.
AGCAAAGTGGAATAGCGATGGACCTTCTCCACGAGGACGTGCTTTACGAGCACAGGTTCGGAAAAGAGGAATACTTGACGTTTCTCCGAGCATTGTTCATAAGGCGCTGCAGAATAAGTAAAGGTGACGAGTCTGACAGTTTCTTCTCTCCTCTAATTGAGCACGTGAAAGAACACGAGAGCCCCGAGAAAGCACTCAAGCTCCTGGAAGCAGCGTATGTACGTTTCAACAGGGATGCTTTTTTTGCACAGCAGCTTGCTAGGCTGAATTACTCGTGCGAAAAGTTTGAAGAAGCAGAACAGTGGGCTGAAGCAGCAGTCAGAAAGATGCCCCAAAACTCCTACATCCTGGATACCAAAGGTCAGGTATACAGACGATGGTTTATGGCAAAATGTAAAGCTATTGAAAAAGTTGCCAAGACACCAGAAAACACGGCAAATGCAATTGAAACTGCTCTCAAAGCCATGGAGTGCTTCAAAAAATGTGAGAAAGCTGCAATCTCAGATCTCGAAACCATGAACAATTCTGGATTTTTTGCTGCTGTCGAAGTTGGATGCAGCTTGTTGAAGCTCATTTTCTCGCTGCCAGTGTTTTCAAGCAAAACCTATGGCCACACCGAGTGTCTGAAGTATCTGCTCACAGAATACATACCAGAAGAAGTGAGAAAGCCCTGGGCACGCTTCCACGACCAACTGAAGGCTGTTCAGCAGGCTATGCTTGAAGCTCTGGAATGGATTTCTGAAGATCTTAGTTACTTTCAGACTGACATTGAAGACGAGGAAATGATTGAGAGCACTGAAATGAAGATATCGAATCCAAAGAACTGGCTGGTTAACAAGTCCATTGTGTATGGGAAATATTTTAGCAGCATTTCTGCGAGCAGTACTGCGCAGCTGGAGGCAAAACTCGGAACTTTAAGCCCGTTCATGAAGCGCATGTCTATTTACCACCTTGGTGGTGGAAATATAACGACAATCTTTGCTCTCCTGATAGACCAAAAAGACAAGGGCCAGATAAAAGTGTTGGAGACTATCATATCTTTGTATCCAAGTAACCCGCTGATGGCACGCCTGAACCAAACTGACCTTGTGAACTATATTGCAACCCAGATTGCATTAGGCTGCCTTTCAACCCATTCTTCAAAACTTGCAGCTCTTCAAGACCTTCGGAATTTGTGTCAGCAGTTTCCAAGCGAGAAAGAAAAATGTCTGTGTAGTGCTCTGTTCCTTCTAACACTGCTCTTCTGGCCAGAAGAACACGACACCACACAGTCTATAGAACACAAGTATGGCATTGTTATGTCAGCAGTTGAATGCCTTAAAGGAAGTTACTGGAATAAGATGAAGGATGTCCCACAGAGAAGACGGAGGATTTTCACTCATTTCTTCCTTAGCAATGGAAGCGGGTGGAACAAAATTGTCCATAAGAGCAAAGTGGAAACAATCACAAAACAGCTTTCTGTGCCAGAGAAGAGGATGAAGTGGCTCCGCGGGGAGGTGTGGAAGATGCCAGAGATTGGAAAACTGCTTAAGAGTGTCCAGGGCTGGACAGAAGATGGCACAGTTTACCTTCTGGGTCCTCAGAAGAAGTTTATGATCCCAGCTTTGAATTCGGCCTCCGTTCCTTATGGCAACGAAAATGTCACCTTCTACCTGGGCTTCACGTTTAGAGGGCCGGTTGCTTACAACATCACTGTAATACAATAGACATGGAGATGCGTACAGCTGCGAGTGTAGAGAGCAGAAACTGTCACCAGGAGAAGAAACTCTTTTCTCACTCTTGAGAAAAGTAGTTATCATTGTTCTGAGAAAAGAAAATACATAATAAATAAATAATAAATAATAACCAGAGCAAACAGGAATTCTGTCGCTTCAAGCAAAAAAACTGTGCACTGAAGCTGCTTTTGTCGGCCTACATACGTACGACTTGATAAGAAATTAAGTTTTTATATACTGATTTATGTACATTCTATATTATCCATGTAAGGTGGGCAACTTTGCACGTTATGTCCTAAATTGAATTTGTTAAAAACACAAAAAGGACATTGACAGTTGAATTGAATAATTTGTTTCGTTTTTTCGTTTGCACGTCCATGTATTTAATCATTTAACCACTTTTGATACTTGTCCTCCTTTGTGATACTTTTAAATAAAATGTGAATTATGATATTTCATTTATGATTGTCTAATTGCATCTTTTGTTGTTTCCTCATACATGTTTCTTTTGGCACAGCACGATCTTTTTCATTTGAAAACTCTGCCTGGTGGCCCATGCTCATGTGTACACCAAAGCGATGAACTCAGGACCCTTAAAACCAGATTTAAAGACGTCCAAAGCTATTCTGACATTCTGGAATTGTTTTCGGTTTAGATTGGCTCTGCGTTTAAATGGTAAGACAGGAATTTTGCCTGCAAACCTTTTGTGACTTAGTACCGTTACTTTTTTCCGATTTAAATGAATGGCATTGGGTTCCTTTACAAGAATTAACTTCGAAGGTGCATCTTCAAGAATGAATAACATTCATGCTAAGCAAGGGAAGCCTTTATTGGAGCCAGAACATTGTTCTACAGCTCCTTTTCCTGCCCAGGCCTTTATCTCCATGGGTGAGCTCTCCCACCAAGGTAATGAATCATTCGGACAGTGACCACAAGAAGACCAAGCTCAACACTGTACCAACAGCTGGTTAATCCCCATCACACAAACATCTCGTCACTGTTAGCAAACTGGGGGGGACCGGCGGACAGATAGACAGATAGATAGACAGAGACAGACAGACAGATAGATAGACAAATAGATAGATAGATAGATAGATAGATAGATAGATAGATAGACAAACAGATAGACAGACAGAAAGACAGATATAGATAGATAGACAGACAGACATAGATAGATAGGTGGATGGGTGGATGTCTTATCTATTCTGCAAAACAGAAGGTTTTCTTTAGGTGTAACGAGTCCGTGCTGTTGCTCAACAAGCGGGCTCCGCTGCGCCACTCTGGCTGCGGTGTTAAAACGCGAACGGGATTTCACGCCGTTCTGTTTGTCTGCGGCGAGACGCCGTACAGTCGCGTCTTAAGTTCTGTCAGTTTTAACTTCCGTCAACTTTCACTCTCACTGCGCCGTACGATCGAGCGTTCGGTTCATCTCGGTTATTTAAAAGATATGTACGGTGATTTTTATTTTATTTCATTTTATTTTTTCCTGCGGAACGATTAAATACAATGTCACGTTCCTTGCACGTGGTCGCCGTCCACGGTGTTTTCGGGTGGAAGGAGCCAGTTAACTGGTTAACAGCGTGTCACAAATGGACGTGGATCTGAACTGTTTCTCCAGCCGCTTGTGAGGATCGTGAACTCTCGCCGTGTGGTTTAGTTCGGCTCCAACCCGCAATGACCTTGCAGAAGAACCAGAGGGTTATGTGCTCGAATCCCATTTGGGCTGCTCTTCTGTCCCTCTTGGTGGCGCTCACTGTGTTCACACTCACAGTCTGCGTGTCTAAAAACCCACTGATGGGGGCATCACAGGAAAAGGACACCGCTGTACAGGGAGCACTGCATGAAGAGCCACCAATGCGTGAAGTGGCAGGACTTACTCGTCCAGAGGGTGACAAGTGTGCGGTTCCGCCGGAGAGCCGGTTTGACTGCGCGCGGGACCGAGCTTTGAGCCAGGAGGAGTGTGAGGAGCGCGGTTGTTGCTACGCACCCTTGACCCAGAGCATCTCAAATGGCCCACCCTGGTGCTTCTATCCCCCCTCCTATCCCGGGTATAGAATGGGACCCCTCTCTCCCACCCCGCGGGGGCAAGCAGCTACTCTGATTCGCTCTGTGCCCTCCTACCTCCCCCGGGACGTCTCGACGCTGCGACTGGAAGTCATGGCTGAGACGGAGCGCCGGCTGCATCTGACTGTGAGTTTGTGTTGTTTTTATCTGCGCTGGGTTTCTGTCTGTGGGCCCTGGTGCAGCAGTAATAAGAGTGTTTGTGGATTGTGTGTCTTCTCACGCGTTCAGCTGAAGGACCCTGCTTCTCCACGCTATGAGGTTCCACTGTCAGAAGCACAGCCAGGGAGCAAGAGTGAGATTCGCGCACCACTCTACACCATAGAGTTCCACCAGTACCCTTTTGGATTTACTGTACAGCGTAGATCCAATGCTCGTGTTCTGTGAGTCCAGTTTTCAGTGTCAGTTTTTCCCATTCTGCCGAAATGGGGGTTTGCAGTTCTGCTTTGACTTTCCTGCTGTTTTGACAGAAATGTGTGCTAGGAATGTGTGAATTCATATCTTTGCCACAGTTTGAACACCTCTGTGGCTCCGCTGCTGTTTGCTGACCAGTACCTTCAGCTGTCCACCTCCTTGCCCTCGGGCTTAATCTCAGGTCTGGGGGAGCACTACACCCCCATCACTCTGGACCTTAACTGGACCTCTGTCGCTCTGTGGAACCATGACATGGCACCCCAAGTTAGTGCGTTCACAGTTGTCGATCGGTGACTTTTGCGCTGAGCTTTGTCATGCGCAGCTTACGTGTGCTTAAGTTCCTTGCGGAAGGGCCTGCTATATCTTTGCTGTCTCTTGCAGAGTGACGTGAACCTGTATGGATCCCACCCGTTCTACCTGGTGCAGGAAGAGGACGGTCATGCTCATGGGGTCTTCCTCCTTAACAGTAATGCCATGGGTGAGGCTTTGGACCATATAGTCAACGAGGTGGACTGTCCATTTTGTAAACTGAAGGTGGAGGTGCCTTGTGTGGTCTGCTGTTATTTGCCTTTAACAATTACTGTGGTCAAAATCCACCCTGAAAGGTAGGGCCAGATGAAAAGGTTTGAATTTGGTTTTGTTTCCTCCATGTGTAGAGGTGGTATTGCAGCCCACCCCGGCTCTCAGCTGGGTTTCCACCGGAGGGGTCCTGGATCTGTACATCTTTCTGGGTCCTGATCCACAGGATGTGGTCCGGCAGTACCATGAAGTGATCGGTAAGGTCTTGAGATTTTCATTTGCTTGAATGCGAAATAGACTTTTCACGATTCATGTTGTCATCTAGTTCCCCATCTGTCCGCAGGCTTTCCCATGATGCCACCTTACTGGGCCCTAGGTTTCCACCTTTGTCGCTGGGGTTACACCTCGACCAATGCCACTCGAGAAGTGGTCCGTCGCATGCGTGACGCAGGCTTCCCCCTGGTACTGAAGTGGCAGACGAGGACCTGGATTCTGGTGTTTTTCACCAGCTTGAGCTCCTCGTCTGATCTACAATCTGCATTGCTTCTGTCTTAAGGATGTGCAGTGGAATGACCTTGACTACGCAGAGAGTCAAAGGGTGTTCACCTTTGACCCCCAGCGCTTTGCTGACCTCCCTGCCATGGTGGATGAATTTCACCAACAAGGCCTGAAATACATACTTATACTGGTGAGCTGTGGGCCACCTCAGGCTTGCTTTTAAAGGTGCTACACTTGTAATATTTCTATTATTAGTTATTAATTCTAATAAATTAATACATTATAATAAGGATGACTGAGTCCTCTTTATGGTAAATATACAATAAATAGTTAAGGGAGTGAGAAAAGGTACCAGGATTGCCACCCGGACCTGTGGTCCTTGTCCATGTTTCAGGACCCAGGGATAAGCAGCACGGCTACGCCTGGATCCTACCCCCCCTTTGATGAGGGACTACGGAGGGGGGTATTTATCAGAAACTCTGCTGGGCAGCCTCTCATAGGGAAGGTACAGATTCCCCTTTTTAGTAATGTGGCAAGTTGGTGTTTGACCCCTTAAGATAATAAGGCATTAAAATATTGTCAGAGAAAAATTTCTTTTGTAAGGAAACTTTCAGAAAGTGGATTTCGGGGATTTTGTGCACAGGTTGTGCAGTAAAAGTTTAATTTTTACACACCTATACAGGAAATGTGCAACTGAAGGAGAAACCTTAGGTAGTAATTCATTTTAATGTAAGTTTTCACAGTCCTTGTTTGTCCAAAATGTCTGTTTTTATTCACAATTGCCGGTTTAGAAGGAATCCATCGATCCAGCCTGCTCATCTGTCCCTGTGTGCGTTCAGGTGTGGCCGGGTCCAACAGCCTTCCCTGATTTCACGAATCCGGAGACCAAGAGCTGGTGGGAGGACAATATCCGTGCCTTTCATGACCGTGTTCGCTTCGATGGCCTATGGATTGTACGTCCTGACGTTTTACTTACTGTCACTTCCTTCATGACAGGACTCTTATTGCTGGTCTTTTCTGTCTGGACACATGTCCACGTGGTCCTAATGGTTGGTGCTCAAAACCCAAGCAAGGCTGATCTAAGCAACTGGGAAGATTATTACCATGAAATTCAGGGGGGATGAAATATATTTCCGGTTCTTTTTCTATACTGTACATTAAATTGCATATGTGAACTTAAGGGTGTTGACACTATAAAACATCACCAGTGTTTTGTGTTTGATGTTGTTTTTTTTTTTTTTTGCTTGCTTAAATGTTCCTGGTGGACACCCAGGACATGAATGAGCCTGCCAGTTTTGTGAGTGGTTCCATAGAAGGCTGTCCAGACACTGACCTGGAGAACCCCCCATTTGTACCTGGTGAGTGTGTCACAGCAGGACCGTGTTGCCTTCATCACTGTCATATATTTTGTCATATTTTACTACCTTTAGTAAGAATTCTGGAAAATTTTCTACGTTTCTTATTCCTGATTTTGTGTGTGTGTGTGTGTGTGTGTGTGTGTGTGTGTGTGAGACAAAAGAGATGGGATATGAATGGGATGTTACTGTGCTCTTTCCCTGCTATGAAATGCATGTTTGTTTGCTCCAAGTTTTATGTTGGTTTGGAGAAAAACACCTGTTAGTTGAATAAATACAAACTGTATGTGAATAACGTCTTTGTCTCGGTCTCATTCTGTCTGCGCAGCAATAATCGGCAAACGTCTCAATTCAGGGACTCTGTGTATGTCTGCCGTGCAGAATCTGTCCTCACACTACAACCTGCACAACCTCTACGGCCTGACAGAAGCCAGCGCCACACACAGGTCAACTCTTTTTGCGTCAAGTCGATTGTTACTTGTCATTTGTTTCTCAATGACCACCAGTTGATGTATAAATGAAGACAAACCTTCTCCCTGCACAGTGCTTTGGTAAAACTGCGAGGGACACGACCCTTTGTTCTGTCCCGGTCCTCGTACCCAGGGCTTGGCCGCTTCTCAGGTCACTGGATGGGAGATGTGCGGAGTGACTGGGACCAGCTACGCTACTCTGTTCCTGGTAAGACTGAGTTTAACAAACTTGCCCCCTGCCCAGTGATCTTAGCCACAGATTTGTAGCGATAAGCTTACTAGACACCAGCTGCTTGTTGTCAATTCATCCAAATGAAGCAGCTGGTAGCAGATCAATTTAAAGAACAGTAAACAGTCTCACTACTGAGGAGGAAGTGTATTTGAACCCAGTACAGCCGATTTCACAGCGTGAAATGTAAACTGTGACTTTCCTCTGCCCCGACTCCCCGAGCCACGTTGCTCTTTGGCCTGTACGGGGTCCCACTGGTGGGGGCAGACGTGTGCGGTTTTGGGGGTGACACGACAGAGGAGCTGTGTGTGCGCTGGACCCAGCTGGGTGCTTTCTATCCCTTCATGAGGAACCACAATGACAGGCCTAATGCGGTGAGACGTTTATCTTGCTGTCACTAATGTGTTGAGTGCAGTACAGGAAAACCCTGCCACAGCACGATAAATGGGGTCCAAAAAATTAAATTGCTTAAAATGCAGGGTCACCTTATTGCAAGGTTAAGGAAAAAACTGTATTTTTCAGTCAGGTGTTCTAGTTAGAAAAAAGAAAATACTTTCATTTGTTCTCATTCATTAGAAGTTTAAGAAATAAGCATGTTATTACCAACAAAACTCACACGTGACAGGTATAATATGTACTATTAGAATAATAACACTGTGAGGACCAGCTTCAGAAAGGAGGACCGGGGAGACTGGGGTGTGGGGATGAAAACATGGCTGCCCGAGACCCCTCACACATGGCGACCATAGAGAGGCTTTACAGCCCCCCATAACTCCCCACAATGGTTAGACACAACATTCAGCAGCAGTGCAGTATGGGAGAAGCACGACTCCCCCTGCCACAACCACAATACTAATAATTCTTTTACCCAAAACTTGCATTACGGTCTGTAAATCCTGCACATTTGTAACAGTCAGAAGAAGATATTGACTGGAGAGAGAGCAGAAGGATGGGAGCAACTGTCAATCGTGTTATATTAAATTTCCCTTATCATGGGGTTTCACTGTATATCTAACACTGTCAGTCACCCTGGATAAAGATACCAGCTGAACAGTGCATAATAATCATTATATTTTGCATGGAGAAAGGTGTCTTAAATAAATCGATATAAATGTGTGGCTAATTCTGTGCATTTTTCAGTCCCTCTTTGCAAGTGTCGATAGCCTCAAACTTTTGTCCATGTTGCTGAGTGGTCTCTAAGTGCTTATGTCGCCCCACCTTTTCCTTCTCCCCCACCCCTTTCAGCCCCAGGAACCCTTTGTGTTCAGTCCGCAAGCCCAGGACGCCATGAGGGCAGCCATCACGCTACGTTACTCCCTCCTGCCACTGCTCTACACCCTGTTCCATCACGCTCACGTCTCCGGCAGCACTGTAGCCAGACCCCTCTTTCTCGAGTGGAGTTCCGCCTACCAGCCACACCTTTCAAACCGCCCTCGACCTACCCATAGTTAATGGATGCAACATTGTCGTGTCAGTAGTCAAAAGTTTGAGCGCACCGGGTTACTCTGGCAGACGAGCGAAAACAAAGCGACTCGCGTGTCCTACTTGTCGGGGACCTGCTATATAGAAGAACTGGGAAGATGTAAGGCAAATTTCCTGCTTTTTAAAAAAAAATGCCCAATGTGTGAGCAGGGGGGTAAAAAACTGCCAACAAATGCGCTCAAACTTTTGACTGGTACTGTAGATGCCTGCAAATCCAAATCGATGCAAATTCTTCTTGCTTAGTAACTTAAAATGTCCCACGTTGGTGTCCTTGCATGTTTAAGCAAAGTGCTTCACCAGATCTGCTATAGGGTTTGTAAGCTCGATAAACAGTTGTCGACTGTGGTAATATTGATCGTAAGAATGCGAAAATGGAAATGATATATTTTGTCTCAACCTCTGAATTCATCAGGTTCCCCTCTGATCCCAACTGCCAGACGATAGACAGGCAGTTCCTGTGGGGGAATTCGCTGCTGATCAGCCCAGTCCTGGAGCGAGGAGAGACGGAGCTGGCGACCTACCTGCCCCCTGGCATTTGGTACAGTCTCCACAACGTAAGGAGCAGCGTTGTCACTAACAGCCACTTCATTTGTCCATGAGGGCACTTTTTCAGACATTGTCACTAAAATTGTCCCAACTGTCCCTCTCCCTCTCCAGGGACGGCCGTACTACAGCAAGGGCCAGTACCTGCTACTGCCTGCGCCACTGGACACCATCAATGTCCATCTAAGAGGAGGTCACATCATTCCACAACAGGTCGATTCGTTTTTCTTTTCATCGCTGACCCTTATGTCTCTACAAATTGCCTGCATTTTCACCTCTGTTGTTGCTAGCAGTTAGCATGCTGTCCCTCTGCGTGTTCTTAGGAGCCGGCTATGACAACCGCTGCCTCACGCGCAAACCCCTTTCTGTTAACGGTGGCGCTGTCTGCCTCGGGTGGGGCATGGGGTGATTTGTTCTGGGATGACGGTGAGAGTCTGGACACTTTTGAGAAGAAGGATTTCTCCTTCCTGATCTTCCTTGCGGGACAGGTAAAGGCTGGGGGACAGAAAAAATATGTAATTGAGCTGAAACCCGTGTGGTCAGTGTGAGATTCGACCCCTTTCTCCATCCCCAGGATAAACTGGTGAGCAAGCCCCTCATTGTCAATAGGGCTTTGGACGGATTGGTGCTTGGAGGGGTCCGCATTTTTGGAGTACCTTCAAAACCCCAGGAGGTGCAGGCAAATGGGGAGCAGGTGAAAGACGTTGTGTACTTCTCTGACACCAAGGTAAGTTTGCCTGCAGGGTCCTGTCTTCACGCACATTTTCTGTTGTTCTTTCCCTGCTAAAGTGCCTGTGTAGAAGGTGGCATAAATCTTAAGAACCAAGATGTGGGAAGATTCAGGTCATGGGGAGGTTAATGGACTGGGCTTGTGGCTATGAAGGCCAGAGGTTCAAATCACAAGAGGCAACAAACACTGTTAGTCATGTCTGTGAGTTTGAACAGAGGTGTCACTCTGGTTATGTGTCTGTTCTTTTGGAAAGAAATGTACCTGGAATGCGGTGGACTTTGTTTTCTGTACAGATGCTGACTGTGTCCAGTCTTCACCTTCCTATGGCGGAGCCTTTCATCATCCAGTGGATCCTCTGAAAAAACCATTTGGATCTTGTGCCCAGATCATAACTCTCATCACAAGGATCATTTCTGCTTTGAGCAGAGATGAGGCTGAGACTGTTTTCTGCTCCACCTACCGCAGGCCTCACTGCCTTATTCAGCCGATCTCATTCCTGCCAGACGTTTTCGATCTGCTGTCCACATTTAGATGAAGAAAAAGGAACATAAGTTATTTCCTAAAAATGAAATATGATTGCAGCTGACTAAATCTGAAATGATTTTTTTATGTGCTACTGGATGCTAATTTTAAATGCGAGAAATGATTTGAATGTTTTTGTACTTTCATAAAGAGTAATCTTTATTTCTCTCTCTCTGTTATGGACACACACAGGGCATCACCCCATGCAGCACACACAGGGGACCACGTTGCTTTATTCGCGATATTACAGGAGACACTCCGCAAATGCAATAGAAACAAAGAGAACGTGAGGCATAAAACTGTATGGATGTTAAAGTATGTCTCTTACAGCCTGCGCTACGCTGCAGCATTATGTCACAAGTCAGAACGATACAGGAACAAGCTGCTCACAGGACAAGGGAGTTTTTTTATTTCCTTCAGACGAATTTCTTTGGCTGCGTTATGCCTCTGCGTTTTACACACACACACACACACACACACACACACACACACAGGTAGATAGACAACTGTACTCAGCTGGGATCCATTGCGGAGCTCTGACCGGATATCTTTGGGTTACAAGTCAGTGTCCTTAACTGCTGCCATCAGAAATGTAGGATCTGGGTTGTTCTTGGTTCGTGCGGCCAACTAGAGGCTGTTTGACCAACAGTAGTAGTTTGGCAAGGGCCGTAGCAACGCCTCATCCAAACGATGAGATGGAGAGGCTGCCTGTGTGACCCTTGAAGGCCAGTGGTTCTGCTCAAATGAAACTCTTGCATGGAATTATTGAGAAGACAAGCACCTCCCTCCTGGGTCAAATCCCACAGTCTAAATATGCCGTATTAGTGTTGTTTGTTTATTACAAAGCAACTGATGTCTCTTCCTAACTCCTCCTGACTTGAAGCTGCAGCCTTTCAGTCACCACACTGCTTGTGTTGTGATTTCTGATAACTGGTACTGATAGCTCAGGTCTTTAACCACTGTTTTCTGCAGCCGTGTGACCCTTTCAGGTGAATGAGAGCTTCTGGACCATCTGACCTGATGTCATGTCTTCCAGGGGCCACAAGGAGGAGGCAGAGCGGAGCTGAAAGTGGAGCCGCAATCCGAACGGCCACCAACTGGGATGGTTGTGCAGCAGTTTGGGTGCATGACGCTGCACAAAGGGCGTGTTGCCATGGCAATCGCTGCATGTGCATTTCCCGCACCCTGTCCGCCCGCGCAACGAGGGGATGCGACGCGCCGTCATCCTTTGCTGTGATTTACTGAAGTGTGAGGCTTTGTGTAGAGTGGCCTCTAAAACTGGTGACACCATTGATGGCGGTGAACAAAAAAAAAAACCCGGGCGTATACAGCTACACGTGTACGAGACGTCGTCACGAAATCAGGAGAGTCTCGGGGTTTTATTCAAATATGCTTCTTTCAAAACATGTTCACACACAAGGAATATACTTCCAGTATCCCTTGTTTCTAGTCTGCAGTGCGGCCTCTTCTGGCACAGATAACAGCAGAAATCTTTGCTTTAATTTTTGATCGGGGTTGAGAACACGTTGGGTGGGATTGTGGATCATTCCTCCAGGCTGAATGTTTCTAGCTCCTTCACATCCTTACATGGATGCTTATGGACGGCCCTCTTCAATTCAGGCTGCAGGTTTTCTATGAGGTTTAAGTCCTGCGACTGTGATGTGGAGTTTATCGTGTCACTTGGTCTTAACAAGACCCCCAGGCAGCGAAACAGGCCCAGAACGTCAACAACCCACCTCCACATTTCACTGTGGGTATGAGGTGTGTTTTGTGTGCGTTTCTCTCCTGCTACCAAACACGTTGATGGTGTGAGTGACCAGAATGTTCCGTTTTTCTCTCAGCTGACAATAGTGACCTGGTTCCACTCAGTTCACACAGCAAATTCCAGCTGCTGAAGCTTGTTTGTTGTCAGCAGTTGCTTGTTGCCGTCTGGAAGCCCTTCCAAACAGCATGTTAGCATGATGGGCCTTGTCGTGGTTGACTTGCAGACTGGGAGGCTCAAAAGCGACACAAGGGACTGCAGTTGTCCAACTTTAATAGTTTGTTTTTTTGCTTCATTCCTTAGCTGTTTCCTAATTGTGGGTATGGAGGAGATACACTTGTGCCCTCTTTCTGGCGAATTAAACACCATTTTGTGGTTTTATATATCCTGACAATTGCCTCAATCGTGCTAAGGGGTATATTTAATTTTTGGGGGATTTTTTTGGGTCTATGACTTGTGGAGATCAACCATCACTTTCATCTAAATTGCCAGTTCCTTGCTGTTCATGATGGTTGAGAAGAAGTTTTCACACATTTGTTACCCCTTTTTATCACTTCAACAGAACAGGAAGGTCAAAAAAGGGTCCCTGAATATCACATACTCGTTCCTCATTCTGTTTAGCCTCATCATTTAACACTGTTAACCACGGGGTTCTGTTTCCTTTTCTGCATAGCTCGCAGCCAAAGGAGCAGCACCACAATGGTTTGAGTCATACTGATCAGTTAGGTCTCCTCAAATGAGGCAACATGTCTCCTTGTCTTGTCTCCCCTCAGATTCTTTTAAATTTGAATTCCACGGGACTCGCTGCTGGACCCCTTACTCTTCACCATCTACAGATCATCCCTTAGCTCTGTTATTTATGCAACGCCAAACATATCGCAGCTCGCCTTTCAGACACCTGTTTGGACAACTGATCTCCATCTGTAGTTCAGCTTCTCCGGGACCGAGATCCTTCATCTCTCAGCAGTACCACGTACCTGGTGGAAATGCTCCATCAGACTGGACAATTTGCTCCAAACAATAGACTCAAGTCTCTGGTTTCTCCAACACATATACGCTGTAACCCATTCCTGAAAATGTGTCCTGCACGATCAGCAATATCCATCGTCTTCTCACAACACAGTCTGTGCAGCTTCTGTTCCAGGTCATGATGATATCTCACCTGAACTACAGCGACTCATTCCTGTCTGGTCTTCTGACACCCTTGTCAAGGCTCTCCAGCTGCTCCAGAATGCAATACAAGTGTTTGACCTTCAAAAGCATTTCCATGTTTCTCCTACCGTCATCTCTCTCCATTGACTTCCTGTAGCTGCCCATGTCAAGTTCAAGACTGGTTACAGCCTACAAGATCATCTGTGGATCTGCTTTCCAGCACCTGCAGGACTTGATCATTCATTGCACCCCAGACTGCTATGCTAATCTACCTCTGGCTGCTTGGTGGTCCCACACAAAAGAAATTTTAAATGAAAAGGGCAGAGGTTTTCGATTCAGGCTCCAGTGTGGTGAAATGAGGTCCCTCTTTCACTCAGAAGTGCTGAAACCCACAGAACATTCAAGGAGGGTGTCAAAACACATCTCACAACATTATCTGTTTGAAAAATGTACCTATCGGTTCTACATGCGCCCACAGAGCGACACCCGCCAGTCATAGTGAAGCGGAAGGTAAAAAGAATGACAAGGATGCTCAGTGCCTTGGAGTCAGTTCTCAGATGGGACCGTATTGTCGTACCACTGAGGTGGTACTAATTTCCTTCAGTAAAATGTTCAGCAAATGTGTTTGGTCTGTACATCCTTCAGGTAAAAGGGCACGTGGTGAACAAATTAATACCTGTGATGGATGGTTGCAGGGATGCAATTGTGCTGGTCAGCACAGCTCTCTGTGCTCCTGAGCCGATAACAAGTCCAGCGGGGACCAGGGTGCCGGGTTCCTCCCCACAGTTTCGTCATGCAGTACTCAGAACCGCGTTAAGTTGAGAACAGTGCAGATGTGCACACTTCCTCAGTGTGTACTTTCGCGGTCAGCACAGTCACACCCACATTCTGATTATCTGAGATGTCAAATGTCCGAGCAGAAATATGGCAGAAATCATCACTGAGCTCTTTGGCCTTTTTTTGTCCAAAAACAAGAAATTATTGGCTGAAAATTATTATAATTATTATTCAACTGATGCACAATTCTTCATGGGAGATATTGAACTTAAAAGATCTCATCCATACATATATTTCTTTGGTTTGCAGTTGAACAAAACAAAAAAGCTGTGAAAAGAACTCAGTTCTTGCTTATTCTATATACATTCTAGAATGGCCTGGACAATTTTATTGGTGTCCTTTAGAAGTCGTAGGAAATAAATCACGGCTCCTGCTTGATACTTCAAGCAGACTCTTCTCCTTTATTTAGTATCACTGGTGTCTTCAATCTTATAATCACTCATTTAGCCAGTTTAAATGGAGAAAAGTCTTCACTCTGCTGTGTTGTTACTGTTTGTATCACACTAAACATGGAAAGGAGAGGGGAAAGCAGTTTGTCTGAGGAGGTTAAAAAGAAGGTAACAGGCAAGCATGGTCAAAATAAAGGCTACAAGACCATCTCCAAAGAGCTTGATGTTCCTCTGACCGCAGTTGCCGATACTATCAACAAGCTTATGGCATGTAGGACTGTAGCCAACATCCCTGGATGTGGCCGTAAGAGGAAAATTGATCTAAGATTTAAGAGAAAGATTGTTCAAATGGTGGAGGAAGAACTAAGGAAAGCATTCAAACTGATCCAAGCTGACCTTCAAGGTCAAGGTGTAACACTTTCAATAGTTTGCAGCGTCCATCACTGTCGGAATGAAAATGGGCTCCATGGTAGAAAACAAATGAAGACCCAGAAGGAGAACAGGGTCCACTTGAGTTTGCCAAAATGCATGTTGACAAGCCACAGCTTCTTGGAGAATTTCCTTTTGGACAGACAAAACAAAACTAGCTCTTTGTTCACAAAATGAACCTTTCAAAGAAAAGAACACCATTCCTACCATGGAACATGGAGGAGCTCAGTGAGGTGTTGGGGCTGCTTTGCCTCCAGGAGGACAATGACCCAAAACATACCTCAAAATGCACCCAGAATGGTTGAGAAGAAAACGGTGCACCATTCTGAAGTGGTCTGCTGTGAGTCCTGATCTGAATCCACACAGAACATCTGTGGAAAGAGCTGAAACTCTCAGCTGGGAGAAGCTCCCAACAAACCTGAGAGACCTGGAGCATTTTGCACAAGAAGGGAGAGCCAAACTATCAGTGGAGATGTGTAGAAATCTCATTCAGAGCTACAGAAAGCGCTGGATTGCAGTTACTGTCTCCAGAGGCTGTGCTACCAAGTATTAGGTTAAGGGTCCCAATATTTTTGTCCATGTCATTTTCATTTGTTGTATTTATTAAATAATATGTTAAGTCATAAATCACATGCAAATTTTCTGCTCTATTAAATGCAAAATAAAGAACGGTGGATACCAAATACTTATTTAAGAGAAGATTGTGAGTTTTTTGGAATAAAGTGGAAGGGTCCCGATAATTTTGGCCACGTCAGTAAATGGCAACTGAAGGTTTCTTTAAGAAAGCATGTGAAAAAAAAATGAAATACAGGAAGTGATTCTTAGAAATGTATTTTTATAACTTGTGCATCTGCAAGGCTGTCGATTGCTCAAGGTAGTAATGTGTTGGTATTTATATGCCCGGCTTTGCTTATTTATTTATATCCTCAAAGGAAATACTACAGGGATGCAATATAAAAGTCTGAGCAATAACACATCACGTCTAGTGGGTGTGTGTGCTTGCACATGCAAATTCGTGCCTGCTATCTTGTTCCTATGTCCCTTCCATGTCCGAGATGCAATAAAAGAAAAGTGAGCATCAGGAAATTGCACTTCTAATCAGGTCTTCCCATCAAAGTTCATGAAACAATGTTCTGCTGTATCCTGGATGGGAGGCATTTTGCTGCAGACGGTCATCGATTCCCTCCTTGTTCTCCTTCTCAAGTCCTGTGCTACGCCCAGTTCCTCGCAGACCCACCCCTGCCACCATTTCTGACCGCCGTGACGTGGCTTCCCTGCGTCCCACAACTGCTGTCGCGGGCCCTGCATCAGCAGGAGAAGCGCGTGTTTGTGGAAGTGGTGTGTGGATCGGAACAGGGAGCGACAACGCACTTTAAAGCCACCAAAAGGGGCATAAAGGCAGACTGAATCGTTGCCACTGCTCGTCCTAATTCTTCCTCTTTGTGTTGTCCAAACAAAATTTTGACGTTCATTGCTGCCCTCCCAAACATAGCAAGTCGCATAACTTTTTATTTTATAGCCCCCCCACTTTGCATCAAGGTGCAAAATATTCCCCTCCAGTTGTGTAGTGGAACTTCGATATTTATTTGCTGCTTTTATTTTGGGGCGAAGGGCTGAGAAGCTGTTCGGCAGCCGTTACCTGAGGCCCGAGGGACCAGCAGAGGCCTGGGAATGGGACTAACAGGCACTAAACCGTTGCGTTGAATTGCATCAGGTAGGGCCCTTTTCCCCAAGGCACTAAGGAAAACAAGCCGAGCTCATTCCTCCAGGTAAACATGGTCCCCCACCTTCACAGGCTTCTCCGAGCTCATGTTTAGCCGACTCTTTTGTGCCCTTGTCATTATCAAGATAAACTCTTATTTTTCGGTTTCGAGGATGGAGCTCTCATATCAAACATAAGCGCTCACCCTCGCTCTAGTGTGGTGAGAAGAAATCGGTGGCAGTTGCAAAGGCCAGTCCACTGAACATCAGCCTGAGAGTCACCGTCATGCTTTGCATAACTCAGTCGAGGTCTTGATTTTCTAGAAAAACGCTGATGACACAAAATGCAGACTTTGGAGATCAAAGCCGGTGTGAACTGCAAAAGCCCCACAGAGCAGTCCCCTGTGTCACACACTGACTGCAGCAGCAGTTCAGTAACCAAGGTCTATCAGGTGACAGATATACAGTATAACCTACACACACTTTTAAATTTTTTTCTTGTCTTCCAGGGAAATTATCAAAGTGTTTGGATGCAGTTATGTTTTTGAAATATTTATGCTTATTGAGAATGGCAGGGGAAAATGTGCCGAATAATACTTTTTTTTCTTTACTGAAGAAGGGTGGGTTTGTACAGATGCTTTGAACGGAGAAATGTGTTTTTCTCACATTTGCATGGGCCCTTGGAGGATTCATGCCGCGGAGCCTTTTTACTGTGCATGAACGTATCACGGAAAACCAGCTGGAAAGACTAATCCACACGGGACCGTGTGTCACTCCTCAGCTCGAGACAACAATCTGCAGCTTTCTGCGCTCAAAGCTGGAGATGACAAAGTAAGCGATCCGTGGGGCGTTCGGTCGCCAACCCCCCTCCTGAGGCATAACGTCACCCAGGTGAAGATTTACCTGGACCATGAGTCGGAGTCTACAACCTGATACACTGCATGGTTCCACAGCGGTTGCAATAACAGCAGTTTGTTTCCAGGGATCAGTTAGAAGCACAGAACACAAGCAGGACAGTTTTCCTCTGTGTGTCCATGTGTGGCTGCTCCAGAATTAGGAGAAAAAACACATTTTGAGCCTAGCTACAAACAGTGGAAACTGGAAAATTTTATCTTATGTTAGATCAACTACACCTTCTAGGCAGATCCTGAATAGAGGTATGGGACACTTTCAAACATCCAGGAGAAACCCAGCAGAGCTAGTCAAATCATTTGGTGTGTGTGTGTGTGTGTGTGTATGTGTGTGTATGTGTGTTTTGTCAGACTGTGTGGGCTGATGCAGGTGTTTTCTGTTCTACATCTGCAGTGCAGTTAGAACAGTTTTAATTAGTTTCTTTAAGAAGTTGTGCAGTGTTTGTCTCCTCTGGCTTTTTCCACGGAGGGAGCTGTTCATGGCAGAGTGCTGTCTTGTTGGTGTAACTGAACCCCCCCCCCCATCCTCCGCAGGGTGGCGGAGATGATATCAGGCCTTGGCAGATGGGCGCTTCATCATAACAAGGCCACGTTCCTGTAAATCAAACCTGGGTGAAACCAGTCATTAGAGGCCGGACATCAGAGACAGCCAAGGGTCTGTGTGAACCCAGCCTTGATCTGTTTCATGCCTTTCAGGTTGTCTTTATTCAGGGGGAAACGATTTCTGCCCCCCCCGGGGTGGCTGCAATTACCCCCTGTTAGCGGCAGATTGATTTCCCATCCTCAGACCCGTCTCCTCTCCGGGGCACAGCCATGACTAAACGGCCAGATGAGGAGAAAGTCACGGCTCCCAGGCAGAACGTCATATAGCGATTTTCTACTAGAAAACGTTTGCTTTTTTATGTTTGAGCGTTTTTGCTGAGAACAAACGAGTCAACGTTTTCCTGCTTCATCTGTAAACAGGATATTTTTCACTGTGGGGTGGAACAGGGACGTAGTGGGGGGCTTTGGCAGGTACACGGCAGTTGCTTGCATTAAGCTTCCCAGATGCTCATCTCTTTCATCCAAAAATGCACAACAAACAGGGAAGGAGATGGCTGGCAGTTCTTCCCTCACTGTTCCACTAACTCCTCCTCACAGCCACTGTACTGAATGTGGTGGGTGGGAGGGGGGTGATTTCGATACTATTATCACAGCCCCCTCCCCCAGCCCACTGATAACATCTGTGGTCTAACTGCAGGGGCCATATCACAAATAGGGGTGAAAAGCTCAACCTGAGACTTTATAGATATGCCAGCAGGGGAAAAAAAAAAAAAAAAAGTTGCATTCCAAAACCCAGCTGTTGTGTTTGTACATATGTAAAGACATTATGAGTGTTTATGTAAAATGAAAATACTGTCTCACTGTGTTTCTGTGTGGTGTACACATTACTTTTTCCATTTTCATCAACCGCCTGTCCAATGCAGGGGGCCACTACGATCTGGAGGTCATGTAGACTGGGGTTGTGGGTCTGCGAAGATGTGCGTGTTTAAGACCTCTCAGTGTTTGTATGTAAGCACCAGCCTTTGTGGCTGATTTTCTGCTTCGCTTGCAGCAGTTACTGGTCTGGCGTTGTTCACAACAACCCGCCATTAGATGCGTTCCACTGGTTCTCACATCAGAGCTTCCCGGCCCAAACGTCTCCCTTTTCAGGCCTTCTTCTAAAAAACAGGCGGCTTGTTAATTTTCAGGAAGGCATTTTTTTTATTCTACTCATATTTGCGTGATCGCTTCAAATTTAAGTCAATACGAAGGTGGGGGGCATTAAGAGCTGTTTGGTATATTGGATGCTACATTTCAAAAGGGTTTTAACACGTTTACTTTTACCAGACACCTTTTTTTAGGAAATGGTGCACCAAATAAACAAAACAAACAAACAAATAAATAAATCCCCACGTCTCTCGTTTCACACCTTTAAAATAAACAGGCTGTCCCACTGATGTCCTTTGCAGAGAAAATGACATTGAAAGCCAATGAAACGAGGGCAGCTCTCCGTGTTATCGCCAATAGGTCATTTTTGATAAAACTCGTCTAATTTTGCAGTTAATCGCGCGCGCGTGTCTTTTTTATTTTACGAAAACGTCCCAGCCTCCACTCGCCGCTCGGCAGTAACGGCCGTGGAAAACGCGGGCTGATGCAATTGTTTGGAAACGAGAAGCGCCCCACAGGGCCGCGCGCCACCGGCGCAACCGCTGGCGCGGAGTCGAGGGGGCGGCACGCCTCGCGCCCCCGGGAACCGCGCGCGCCCCCAGGGCTTACGGCGTGACGCAAGCGCGGGGCCGCGGTGCGCGCAGAGAGGTAAACAAAACGTACGGGTGTCGCGTGCCTCGGCTCGGCCGCCGGCGGGGCGCCTCCGTTTAAGACGCGCTAAAATAGACGTCAGCCACCTGCGTAAGTGCTGCGAGCGCGCGCTTGGCGAACCGTGTTCACGCTCCCTTGTTAGGCGGCTAACGTAAATAAACCGCGCGAAAATGTTAACATTTGGTACAAATTTCCAAGCAGGTATTTCGTTCAAGAAGTTTTGCAAATATTACAGTTGCAGTACCTCACTGCACGGTTGTCGAACAGTGAAGTGACCCCCCGCGCTTTGCAGAAGGGGTGCAGGGTGCGAATGGAGTGGGAGCACCTGCTGTAGCTACACTACAGTAAGTGAACATCTGCGGGTGTCCGTGGATCTGTCCCCGGCCTGCTGAGCACGCTGCAGGTCCCGCACCGTGGAGTTCCTGCTTCTTAATTCATTTTACACAAGCACAGAGCAGCCTCCATGTCTCCTCGAAAAGCACTAATCAAATATAAAAGCCCCTGAGCTCCAACCCCCGGGAACCGGTTTGTCCGGAGCGGTTCGAACGACCCGGCGGCTTCGGGGAAGCGCAGCAGGGCGAGAGCTGCGGACAGGCAGCCGATTGATTCCGTGTCCAGGAGGACACATCAAGCCAGGATGGCAGTTTAAAACTACCCTTAGATTAAAAGCATTTAGGCCATCAATTAATCAATAAGTCCTGGGCAAAGGCTAAATGGTCCACCTCACCAAACCAAAGACTTACATTTTGTTCATTTAGGTTATACTACAAACGGTTGGTTCGTATTGCATATTAACTGCAATCTTTTCTTTAAAAGAATCTTTCTAATTCCGGCTTAGGCTTAATGATTAATTAGAGTGTTAAAGGTTTTTTCAAAATCCCATCTTGCTTGAGCAGACAGGATCATTTCATCTGTCTAGTAATCTGCCGGCACATTAAATGAAAGTGACATTTATCTTCTGGAAGATGCTAAATAGCAGGTGGGGACACTGGAATGTGACTTTCACGTGCTGAAAGGAGGTACCTCTTTGTGCGTGGATTTATCCAGTAGTTGCCATGGAACTGCCGCATCCCTGGCTCCAACGTGTGGCTCTGTCTCTCCGTTTGCCTGCAGGTGCTCAACACAGCTATTACTAGAAGTGTCCCCCCACCCCAGAGCTGTTTGTGAGAAACCAGAGACAGGCCGAGCTCTTCCATCTCTTGAACGTCAGTCGGTGTTGTAGAGGTAACTTGAAGAAGTGAATCGCACGTGTGCTCTACCGTGCAACAGACAAGCGTTTTTACAAACTCGCACAAAGGCTCAAAGTTCCACACAGAAGGTGTTAATGTCAGAACGTGATACTTAGGGTCGGAGGTCAAGTTTAACAAAACAGCTGAAGACACGTGAGCTGGGTTCACAACGGGGACGTTCACTGGTCTTGGTGGTGAGAGTCTCACAATAGCCATGACTCAGGTGGCTGACATCCTCTCCATCACAATTAGTTGGCTTTGTCATTTATCGCCATTATCCTTCTGTTCCCTCCTGCAGTCTACCCCCTACTTCATACCCTCTTCATATTGCCATCATGCCTGCTATCTTTCCTTCTGCTTGATTTCATCAGTCCAAGACATCTGTGGAATGTAGTTCAGAATCTCGTGTTATCAGTAATTATTGTCACTGTGAAGGTGTGTGGAGCGCCATGCTGCAGGAGGTGTGCTGGGTTATTAAAAACAACGCCAGAAACAAATGAACACCACCATCTGTCTCAGTGTGATGTAACTTGTAAATGACCTCTGGTTAGATGGTATGGTCGGAGAAGCGTCAACAGAAAAGGGCCACTCTGACCGGGCACCACTGTTTGCTGAGAGATGTGACATGGCCTGAAATTCCAGCCTAACTGCAAGACTTCTTCACATGCTGGGGTATGATAGTCTGTCATTGATTTAGCTTGTGTGTAGTGTGTGTGTCTGTAGACCGATGAGTCAATAAGCAGGCCTTGCACAGCCAGGCTCCTGCTACCCAGAATCTTTGCCTCATTAGGAATGTGCTTGGGTTGCCATGGTGGTCTACTAGGGTGCTGAGATTAAAGTATGATTTGCATGTGAAAACAGAGCTTGATCTTCTGCTGTTGGTTGCATTGTTGGGAGGGTGGGGTTGGCATTTGGCACGCCACCAGTGACGGAAGTACAGCGATTAACTGAGTAATGCACGTAATGTTTAAGAGATGGAGGTTGGCAGGAAAAGGCCTTCCCTTTCCAGTCAGTATCACCAGTCCTTTAAATGTAGTGGAGTTCCATACTTCTTCTCGCTGCTGCATTTTTGTTAAACGCTACTAAATTTCTCAAGATGTTGTACTTAGACACTGCTACGAGGTGCACCCAGGCCTCTGTGGAGCCAGATCCTCTGTCAGAACACCATTTTGAGGGAGTTGTAGGAGCTTTGGGCTGGGAGGTGATGCACAGAACGAGCAGGGTGGCTCCGTGCAAAGCAGACCACATCCACGAGGAGCAAAGTCGGGTTTGCATATGCAGGCCGCAGCAGCTGGCCCTTGCCTCCCCCGGCTCCCAGGTTTAATAAAGAGTGCCGGCTGCCTTGCAGCAGCAGGGGGGAGGGGAATGATACAGAGGGAGAAAGACAGTAAGAGGAGGAGGAACCAAAACAGGAAAATATTTTGCTGTTGAGCACAACGGAAATGGCTTTTGGAGCAGAGGCAATTAAAGCAAAGTGTGGTGTTTGTGGTGGATAAATGTGAGTGGTCCATATCAGCGATATCTGTGAGTTTGTGTGTTTTAGGATGCTCACATGGTGGCTTTGAAACGAGAGTCTTACAGGCTTCTCCAGCCAATCTCTTAAGGTAAAACAGCCCATGGCCACCTATCCATGGGCACATAGTGCCAACCGTGCAGTGGAGAGCAGATCCACTGAGAATTTGTGCCTACATGATAACGATCCCTAGTAACCAGCAGACAGAGGAACATCAATGAATATTAATGACCAGAGAGAGGAGACTGGCTCGAGGCTGGTTGTGTTGAACGGCTGGAATAACACAACATTGAAACAGCGAGGCAGGATTCACAGCGCGGCGTATCTGTGTCCTGCTAACAGCAAAAAATACAGTTTTAAGCTGCCTGTAATTATGTGAACAAAATATTCAGAAATGTGAAGCGTGTGCTCTTTGATGATTTTGCGTTTTCCAAAAGCAGTCATACAGGTACCACACCGTTCTCACTAGTAGGTTAAGAAAAATAATTTGAGGATTTGGAGTCTGATCGTTTGTCTTCCAACATGTGTTCTGTGTGTCAGCTTGTGACGCGGGGGTGCGAGCTCTGTGCAAAGATGTCTTATTGTCTGACAGTTGTTTCTCTGCAGTATTGACTGGAGAGCTTGTTGTGTAGACGATCAGGTGTGAGACATGTCCAAATGAGTGAATGTGGGAGATGGTGTACAGTAGCCCGTTATGGATCAGTGCCAGAACTACACTGTCATTCCCTCTCGCAGACCCCACGGCAGACAGACCCTACTGGTGGGAGGAAGGGAGCTTGTCAGCCAAAAGCAGGGCAAATTTCTGAGCCTTCGATGCTCGTGCAGCCTGCAGCTTCAGCCCGGAGCGAGGAGATGCACATAAAATCTGTTTGTGACGAGTCAGCCAGAAAGAGGATGGCCTAGAGGCTAAGGAACTGTATGTGAAATGTGAAGGTTGTGTGCTCAGTTCTTAGGAGAGCAGTTTTTGTTGTACCCTTGAACATGCCAGTTTGCCGAGGGGAAGTGGACGTTGCAGAAAACTTATAACTAGAGAAAGTAGCTACAAATAAACTAGAACATAAATGATGGGGGAAAGCGGTAAAAAGCTGTTCTACAAATGGAGTAAAAAATAATAGCGTGTGCCTCTCCGATGTGCCTTAGATAATAAGAGCATGGCAAATATGGGCTGTCACTGTACGTTGGGAGGGGGGCACTTTTTGCAGTTTGCAGGTAAGGTTGTTCCAGCCCGTCTCTGAACCCCACCCGCTGTGGCGTTGGATGACAGTAGTAGCAAAGCAAGTGGTCTTGAAAAGACCCAAGGTGAAGTTACTATTTCTCTGACAGACTTAACCTGAGACAGATCTTCTCTGCCAGCTGCAAGGCAGCCTCACTCTTATGCTGCGCATTTGCATGAAAATCCCTCAGACGATGAGTGTTAACATAGTCAGGAAATGTGACGCGTTTGGGAGAGGAGGGTGGGTGGGCCGGTGGGGCATCCTGGCGGGCACCTTGGCAGACAGGGACAGGAACAATGGCGGTGTTGCTGCCGGGTTGCATCATGCCTGACTTATCATGCTCATTCAGCAGCCTTGTTTCCTCCCCACCGTCTCAGTGAAATGATTTGCTCTCTGCGTGGTCCCGTGCAGGGTTGTTGCGTACAGCACTGATGGGTACAGTGGATAGGATGGTTTGGAGTTCTGCGTTTTCTTTTTTTATTGTAAAAATTGCTGTACATCCGAAAAATTAACACGCCATGTTCACAGTGGCCTTCGCAAGTTCACGCATTATTTCTTTCACATTTGATTATTATAGACCAGAAACACATAGATGACACATCAGCTAAGGTCAGTTTTATCTACCTATTCCGCTGTACTGTACCAGACACCTCAATTTACCCGTGACCTCTCAGAACAGAATATAAGAAGGCAAAGTTCTCGTCTGTGTAGAATGATATTAAATCCAACTAAAATCCGTGCTGCAACTGGAGCTGGAACTGAAGTAGTTTCAAATAGCTGGAGCTACTTTATTAAACATTAAATATTAAATGTCACATTACTATTTCTCATTCATTTTGTGCACTCTTCTGGGAACCTTGAATTACACAATATTAATTACAGTAAAAAGTGCAAAACCACAGATCTGTTCAATGAAGAATAACAGTAAAATTATGTAAAAAAATTCAGAAATAATAATAATAATAAATGTAGTGACCTGAAGCTTTTACATGTCTGTCTTTCTCTTTCTCAGGCTCTGCCTCTCGCTTTTTCTCTCTGTCTTGTTCTCATGCATCACATACAGCACATGAAAGCAGAAATATGCAGATAAGTTGTGGCAAGCTTTTTTTTTTTTTTTGTAAAAGGGAGATAATTCATATAAATTACTTTCCAGTCTTGAAGCACTCATTTTAACATGTGCTTTTTCATGCAGACGGCTCACGAGAAACCTTATTCTGCAGCTCATGACTTGTGTACCAGCCTTTCTCTGTCGCTCCACACAGCTCTTGCGAAGCCTTTGTCCTTCCTGTTGCACCTGTGCAGCCAATTACAGGTTCGGGTATTAAGAAACATCAGCCCTGATCCACCCTTGTGTTTCATTTCCATGTAGATAGGAGGCTTCAGCGTTGAGCCTCACTGTCTTTATGTCTGTGGTACAAGCCATTCTTCCTGTTTGCTTTCATCTCATTGATTCTTTCCTTGTTCCTTGCCCCAACTATTTACTATATATAAATGTGCATTTTTAATATATTTATGTATTAATTTCAACGTTTTGCCTTACGTGTTCCTGACAACCTCCCAAAAATGGATATTGTGTTCATTTGGAGTGTTTAAAAGTTGCTGCTAGTCACAGCTTTGTCTTCAGCGACAGGAGAGCCAGAACTGCCACTCACTGTGTGAATGAATTAGCACATATTAACAGACTTAGCTATGATTTTAATTGCTTTATTGCTGAGAGGGTTCAACACAGTTATCGTTTCTCTCTAAATGAACGGTGACCTTTAGTAGCCTCTCATCATCATTTCCATGCCTAATTGTACCCTCAGGCAACATAGGAGAAGAAAAGTGGTCTAAGAGAAGAGGTGTATGAATTCATATGACCTTTTACTATTCAGATTCCCAGGTTCTGTTGCCATAAATGTTTGGAAGAGGGGGCAAGTTTCATTTGAACCTCTTTAGAATGAATTGTTTGTTTGATATGTGTAAACATTAAAATGAACCCTCTGTTTCACATTCTGAGCCCAAGAATTGCTTCACACCATAACTTCTGTAGTCACCATGATTGTACATTATCCTTAAACATGTAATACAGAACCCTGTTGACTTGTTGGACAGAACAGCTTAATCACCCCTGCAGAGCTCTGCTGGAATAGCTGTAGGCCTCTCTTAACATTTGTACAAGAGCCACTTAACCCCCCCCCCCCTTTCATTGCCCAGGCCCCACCCCCTTCCCAGGTTCCTCTTGGGAACTGAGTATCA
Organism: Arapaima gigas; assembly: GCA_900497675.1. Taxonomy (NCBI): domain Eukaryota; kingdom Metazoa; phylum Chordata; class Actinopteri; order Osteoglossiformes; family Osteoglossidae; genus Arapaima; species Arapaima gigas. The sequence goes on along the minus strand of UFQX01000166.1, from coordinate 922,408 downwards.
GATGCCTAAGCAAGTTGCCTTTATGTTACTAGCGATTATTTGCTCACTTTCTTTCTCTCCCAACAATAGACTTAAAATGTTATGTGTCCAACTTCAGGAAGGATACCATGGGAACCAGTTGGTTAAAGGTCACAGTCTCTGCATTCTGAGTGTCTCTTCAGCATGGTGCCCCTCAGTGGTGAAGTAAACCATGTCTGATTTGTGTGCCTGTCTGCTTCAACTCCCTGGCAGTTGGTCCCAAGTCAAAAGCTGTCACATGTTGAGGATCTGAGGCTTAGTTAGAACAAGGGTTTGGTGGTAAATACTATCTGAAACTGTGGTCGCCAGTTCTACACCTGGAGACTAACAAACTTTCCTTCTACTTCCAGCCTTAGCTTCACAAGCCACTAACAGACATTTCCATTGCTTATGGAAAAAATGAGGTGACCTTGAGCCTTAATAGTTTAATTACCACTGTGTGCTTTAAAACTTGGGAAATACCTGTTATTTGATTTTTTTTTTTTTTTCCCCCCATTTAGTTGATCAAGTGAACACGATTTTTTAAAATGAAGGCAGGAAATAGAATTCTATACTGATACCCAGGAAAAGTGCTTTTAACCACTGGTTTAAATTACTTTGATGTTATCATTAAATAGTGAATTTCTCCACTCCCTGTCCAATGCTGATATAATAAATCATGTACAAATGAGTCTTCTGAAGGAAATAATGTAAACTTAAATGTGAATAATACCTGTTTAATGATTAAAAAAGCTTCACCTCAAACAGTATCTGCAGAAAATAAAAAGTCTGTGTATAGTAGCTGATATTTCTTTGGGTAAACATTCCTTCTGGCACTTCATAATGTATTTATGACCTTAGTACCATGCATTTTAACCATGAGGCACCATATCAATTACACACAATTAGCTTGAACCACATTTGGGCTATGATGTCAGTAATGATGGGGAAAATTAGTCTTGTTGTGCTGAGAATGTGTGCATCACCCTGAAAGAAGATAAGGAATGAATGAAAGAAATAAGGAATTTAAAAGCCCCTCCTCTTAGCGGATCTTTAAGTCTTTCCTGATTGTTTGAATTACCTACTATTGATGTGTTTATCCTCCAGTACAGTGGAAATTAGACTGCGTGACTTTCAGGCCAGGCGGGGGGTGTTTACCTCAGTCTGCCTGAGATAAGCAGTCAGGGTATCAGGTGGATTTGAAGCTTCTGGGCCCCAGTTTAAAAGAAGCTGTCGTTTTGTGTTCATGTTGTGGATTTATTACCTGAAACCAACACTATCTTTTCCAAATATTGCTTGTGATACAGCACAAAAAACAACAGGCATAACACATTTACTGTTTTATTGTTTGACAGTTTGTCATTTGAACTAATTTTGGACAGATGGCCAAGCCACCGTTGTACTCAGGGTAGGTTTACACCAAAATGTAGACTAAACTAAAATGGCAGAGTTGTTCCAGCTGGGTTCAATACTGTGTTGAGGTGCCTGCTATTACCTTAAATTGGGTTCTTCTGATCTTACTGGCCTCTGATGTTCCTCAGACCTACACACTGGGGTCTTGTTTTTTGTGTAAAGGTGGAGATATAGGCCAGTCTTTCTCTAATACAATTGTAAGGAAATTGAACTATCAATATGAACCGTATGATTTGAATATGGTAGCTATGCTGGTCAGTATTCATAAAATGAAACTTCTTTATCGTGTTTTCACTTCATGGCCTCGTTCAATAGACGTGTTTTCGGAGCCAAATGCTGTAAACAAGAGAGATGCAGATCAGTGCAAAGGTGACTTAGTGCTGCTTTACATCAATTTATGTCTTCACTGAGTAAAAAAACAGGTCAGTGTCACAGGTTACTGTGGCAATTGTTATGAACGTTGAAATTAGAGAAATTTGCAGTACGAATTTATTTGGTATGCCCAGGAAACAATTTCTGATTTTATAGTTTTTTTCCCCCTATAATTTATGGTAATTAACATCATCATGGAAATGACAAAACGAAAAAACGACATTAAACGTATCTATGGCTCAAGGACTGCCTGCGTCTGCCGCCGTCTACTTAGCCACAGTGGATTATTGTCATATAGTGTCATTATTTAAAATAATGTCCTTACACTCTTCGGGGGGGACGTTCAGTGGTCTGTAGTCAGCCCGGAATACGATAAACTGCGCTGTATCGCCAATTCACGCTAAAGTAATGGTTTCATTTATTCTGTTTTTTTTCAACACATCGTTTTGGCCCCAGGAATTCTGTTATTCAAGGTCCATAGGTTGATGCGCGGTAATCCACGTCGGCGCAGCGTTTATTTGACTGCGGCGCGATAAGACGAGCACGTGCTCAGCATTCCTGGTCCACGGGCGCTTGTGGATTCAGCGCCGGCGCGCGCGCCAATAGCAGGATAGAGTGGGGAGTGGTGTGATATAGAATAGCGTGGCACAGAATGGAACGGTACAGTACGGTGTGTGTGTGTGTTCACACTCTGCCAGACACATCTGCTCCACCAACCTACCGGGACTGCACGTGCCCGTTATAGATATAATGTAATGCGCAGTGCTGGCTTGACCATAAAAGCAACCATTCCTGGTCCCTAGTGATTTAATTTCTGCTGTTTTCTGTGGTCTTACACGACATTAATTTAAGTGTGGACTAAAGAAATGTCTTATCTTATAAAGAGAGCACGGATATTGCAAAATAAGCCTTCTTGGCAGTTTGCAATAAACACAAAATCTTTGTATTAATTTTTGTATGCAGTTTTTATTGGAAATAGCAGTAAAATGTTGCTGTTGAATGTAAATCGAATTTCTCTCTACCAGCCATATGTAAATATGACCCGCGTGCCGCTCATTACCTTTTCGTCTTAATCACCCGCATAAGTGCGCATTTCGCGGCTGCACGCGAGTATTAATCAATGGATCGGTTGATATTTCCGACGCCCTGGCGGCTCATTGCCTTTTATGGAAGGAAAGCGCTGCCTCGTGCTCGCGCCCCATAGGCTCTCTGTTGGTGTCGCATTTAACCCTTGCGCTGCTGAATTTCTCTTAGTGACAGCACACCAACTTCACAGTTCCCTTGAAGAGCATCGTGTGTTTCCAGTCTCCCTTGACGCACTCGCTTAACAATATCGAGTAACAGAAATTTAATACATTTATACCGACGTGAGAATTATTAACTTAATAAACCGTGGAGATATTTTAGTGTTCAACTACACGTGGGTGTGCATACGTAAGGGTGGACGAGATGATTAAAAAAAAAAAATTCTAACGTCATCAAAAGCCGATGTCTTCTATATAAATAGATATATAGGGCGCGCACGTTTGTGGATGGAAGTGTAAAAGCAGCGAGTGGCGAGTGCGTCCGGGTTCTGGAGCTGTGGAGACACCGCGAGGTTTACTGCTGACCTACATACAGTATCTCCTCTTCCACTGGAAATCCGCCCACGATGCTGTGATTTATCCACAAGCCCACTCTGTAGAACCCAGTGGGCTTCGCGCCTACAAATCTACCAATTAGACATGATTAAATTCCTCTCATCAGCCCTCTCCTATCTTAATTAACTTTGTGGAATGAGGTGAACCGAGGCGAGTTCGCTCTGTATTGCTCATTTTGCTCTTTTTTTTGTTCACCGGTAGGAAATCCCTTTATTTTATACGGAATGTGATATACTCTTGGCAGAAATTAAAGTGAATATCAATATGATACATTATTAATACCCTTGACAATTCGTTAGCCTTAAATGACCTATTAGTCCTGGGGCAATTAACTATAAATGTTGCTTGTCAGATGCTTGTCAACTGATAACGTTTCATGAGATATATCACCTTCATAAATGCAGTCTTCCTTGAAACTGTCCTTTTAGTAGTTAAATGTACCGTTTAATAATTTTCATTATTGATGGTGAGAGCATGACAAGTATTTATTTTGACTTAATTGTTTCATTAACTGTAAATATTTCAGTTGTTTTCCTGATACCATTTAAGGGAAGTGTTGCATCATCAGTTTAGCCCAGGTCGTGTTTATACTTACAGTAACCCAACAGTGAAGTTTGTACAGGGATGAAAAATTTTTCGTACCTTTAAGAATCGATTAAAGCGGCCACTTCTTTGTGTTTTTTTGCGCCATGTCTTATAACTCTTACATGATATACATGAAGTGTGTTATGTGATGCCTTTCACACACTCCTACACCTCAGTTCTCTTTGTTCACAGCTGGATTGGAACTGCTGTCAGACCTCACGATATGTCTGCGGTTCAACAGTTATCTTGAAATACATGTATCACAACCCCTACATTTAGTTTGTCCCAAAATAGACAGCAAGACAACAGCACTGATTTAATAGTGATGACTTTATTGCTAATGACTGGCTAATAACTTCTATATTTTTTACACGGTCAATTAAAATACAACTATCTGACGTTGTAAGTTATGAACTAAAAAAAGCAAGATAATTCATAACTAGGGTAAGTCTGTACGCTATAATTATGATTTTTATATATGTAGCAGGCGCTTTTTTCTCTTTTTTTTAAAATAAATGTGATCTTGTGGTCACCGTTACCTCCCTCGTTACAGCCGTCTAACTTTCCAAGAGCCTTTTTAACCTCAGGCACCCCGCCTCTTCCTTCTGACGTCATGGCCCTGGGTATTGCACGAGCTGTCTTCTCCACACTGCACACATTGCAGCCTAGTGGCACTGAGAGAGAGAGAGCGAGCGAAAGAGAGAGAGAGAGCGCGCGCGCGCGAGACCACAATTTCTCTTCAGACCAGAGGAAAATTACCAGCGCAGTGAAGCGTCGCGCGCTGCTGACGTTCCGGTCCCCTTGCTGCGCTCGTGCTTCACGACCGAGGCGAGAACATGGATCTACCTGCGGCGGGAGAGCACGTCTTCGCGGTGGAGAGCATCGAAAAGAAGCGGTTCAAGAAGGTAAAGGCTCGCGGCGGCGACAGCGGCCACGGGAATGTCGGTGTGAAACGCCTCATCCCCGCTCGTGTCATTACAGCTCCGTGATCTTATTTTACAGGGCAGGACGGAGTATCTGGTCAAGTGGAGGGGCTGGTCCTCCAAGTAAGTGTGCATGTCTAGCATTGTTTCCGTATGTGTCACGCGTGGTGCCAAATCGCGTGTGTAGGCAGTGGTCTGGACCGCCTTGTGGATTTTGTTGCCGTTTTTTTTGCACAAATCAGGAATGTGGCGGCGCGCACGTTATGCAGCTTATTGCGGCCACGGATGCCATCACTAATGTATGCGGGGGAGGGGAGCGCGCACCGCCGTGTAATTCCAATTTAATTGATTTTATGCTCCACCTGCGTGTGATGAACAAAGTAGCGGTGAAATTAAGGAGTTGCACACTGTGTTGTTGTACTTTAAAGGTCAATGAAAGTTGCCCACCCTGCTGTCACATTTTAAACATGTTTTCTACATGCGCGTTGTGAGATAACGACCCCCCCCCCCTCCTCCTTATACTGTACGGGTTACTTTTCCAAATAAGTTTTTCTAGGCCCGACATGTGAAAACGTTGGCCGACAGTTACTGGACTAGACCCAGAATGGCAACATTTACAGAAATATATTTTAGTATCAGTGTTCACTTATGAATGCAAGTCACACAGCTGTTACATTGTAATCCGCCTGAAACCCTTTTTTACCCAGATAATGACCGGGTAACAGTGTCTGCGAGGAGGGCTCGTTTCTGTTGTTCCCCCTATTTTAACTGTTTCGTTTCTAGATACAACACGTGGGAACCAGAAGAAAACATCCTGGACCCGCGGCTTCTCGTCGCTTTCCAGAACAGGTGAGACGGACTCAGCCTTGACGCCACGCGCTGACCTTCCGCAGCCAATGGGGGAGGGGGGCTGGAAGCTGGGGGCGGGGCTCTGATTCCCCGGGTTCTTACTTCTCATCAGTGACACGCATATTTTTCACAACACGCTGCTTCCGCAACACGCTTTTGTCGAAATGTAATAACAGGCTCTTACCTCCGAACCCTTATTTCTCATTACTGCAGATAATTTCTGTAAATTTACCGGAATTTAACTATTCAGCTACCGTGACTTAATTCATAGAACAGTAATGCGCGTGTAAAAATATTAAAGAACAACCTGTGGCAGAAGGTGATGATGTCAGAAGAGTCACCCTGTCCTGTCCACTGCTGCACATGGGATAAGGAAGATGTCAGCTGTTTGAAAATCTTAAGCCTTTACCTTTTCCACCCCACTCTTACTACATAAACATGAAAAATAATGAGAATGAAAATAACTGTTAAACACAGCCTAGATGTTTGGCTAAAGGCAACCAAATGTATCACAACTCATAATGTTAAATTCATCTGTCAAGACTTTTAGTTTTTTAGTTAACTTTTAGTTTAGGAAATGTACATATTACAAATGTAAAACAGCTTTTTTCTAGTTTACATTAAATATGCTTATTTATTTGTAATTTTACTTTGCTATAGAATACCAGTGTGAATCGTTGTGTTCTACAGAGGACATACTGAATCTCGAACTTTAATTTTGGTCTGAACTGTGGCTGGAAGTGGAGAGTTGCGTGCTGCATACTTATCGACTGTATAATTGTAGAGTCTCCATTGGTGTTTTGGTTCATACTATTAACAGCACAACTATGCTGCACGTGTTTGACTGTAAACATACTGCACACACCACCTTTCAGGTTTTAGGAAAAGTGAACACCCAATCCAGAAAAACAGTGTGACTCTCCCTGGTTTCAATGTTTAAAATTCATTGTTTGCATGGCTGGTATTTTGAAATAATGCCACCAGAAGCTCCTCCTGTTTTGTGACATATAATTAATTCTTGGAACAGACATTTGGGGAAATGTCCAATTCATCTATTCTGCTGTTTTTTTTGTTAATTTAACAAGCCATCTGTTTACCGATGCCATGAAACATATGCACTCTATCTATAGTCCAGTGTTAAAAGGCAGAACTACTGTAAAATGAAAACTTACAGAGATAAATGGGGTGGTTGTCTTTTTGATCTGCATTTGGCAGAAGATCCAGTGACTTAATTTATGAATACATCTCTTGAGGTTCCCACAAAACCATGTTGCAATGATTAGTCCAAAGTGTCAGCCAAAATAGAAGAGCAACGGAAAAAGAAAAACCAAATCCTGATCATGCAGTTAGATCTATTGACAAAACCTGTATCTATACAATGATGAGTAAATATAGCTACGCTCCCTTGCTCATGGGTACTGGGATATTGTCCTTCACTGCGTTCTTGGCAAATATGTACACCTTGGAGGCAGCTCCAGGAACATGACTCTCCTGACGGTTTCAAACATGCCAAGTTTGAGTGCTTTTATATTGTTTGCCATAAGATGTGGGACCAGTCTTTCCCAAAGAAGGCAATGTTGATGTCAAACAATTAATGGCCATTCTGAGAAATGCCCTGCATTCAGTAATGTAGATCATCTTCCGTGCTGGGAGCTGTTTTCCTCCCACGACATAACATAAGTAGAGTAGAAAGGAACTATGGTTATTGGGTGAATAAACAGCACTGTTGTTACTATTCATATCTCAGGCTTGTTTAACATATGGCTGACTGTCTGGAGAGGATGAGGGAAGCTTGCCGAATTAGTGGAGAATCTTTGCTGACTCCATGGTGACATGTCCCAGTGGTGTTTCCCAGGGTGTTACCCAGTAAAGATTCTGAGCAGCATTTTCCTCTCAGATTTGACAAGCTTTATCTGAATGTTGAATTACATTTCCAGGACAAACAAAGTTTAGAGACATTAGAGCAGATGACAATTAATTAATTCAGCCATTACGAATTGCCATTCAGTGTATCAAAAGGTCTGTGTTGCTAATGCTGTTTTTGAAATTTAACAGGGAGAGACAGGAGGAGTTGATGGGATATCGCAAACGGGGACCCAAGCCCAAACAGCTCTTTGAACAGGTGACTACCATGCCATTAATTCGACTTGGAAGAAAGAAAACTCTAGATAGCCAATATAGTATGAGACCCATGTTATTATAGCCCTGGTTGTTTTGGGTAAATTTGCATGTCGGTCATGTTGAGTTCACATGGTGTATGTCATGACTTTGTAGAAGATAATAGCATGTGGATGTTTTAATCCTTATATGTTAAACTAGTAATGATTTTGTGGTACTAGTGAAATTTTATACTTGGCTGCCTCCAAAGTGCAAATTGATCCCATGTTAAACAGTAGGTAACATTAGATTTGTGCCAAGGAAGCATAACAACAAGAAGTTAAAACTCTCAGTGCAGGATGTTTAGTTTATACGAAAATCATGCCTTTGTTAACTATCAAACTCCCAGAATCGGGTGTGTGATTGTCTGTTGGGTGTGTGCATTCACTCACGGGGTGGAACACTTCAATGAACATTCCTCTCAGCCTAGGTCACAGTGACTGACACAAAGAGCCAAAGGTGCTGTATGATCCCACTTCAGTGACACAGAGTGGTCTGTCCCTGCCTAGATATAGATTTAAAAAAAAAAATACAAATATAGCACAACCAAATCAAAAACACTACCAAACCTACTATATTATCTTGCTTTTGAATTACTGTTAAATACAAGTTACATATATTTGAACTGGAAAGGCAAGGCAGTTTGATTGTATGACAAAAGTAATGGCTTTTTTTATTTCACTTGGCAGCTGAGACTTTTTTTTAAAAATTAAATAAGTCTGATCGTGCACTTTTCCATGGCATAAATAATTACATTTGTGCGACATTTTTGTTCTTCTCATTCTAGCTTCCTTCCTTTGCCAGGAGATCTAGCCTCTTCTCTGAATTTCAGGAAGCATCCTTGCACGAAGATCACCATTCCAAGCTGGACGCAGTCAAGAATCACCCAGAGCCACATCAATATCAGCTGAATAGCAAAAAACATCATCAGTACCAGCCCAATGGCAAGGAAAGCCAGGCAGAGCAGCAAATGAACGGAAAGAAGAAATACTTGTATCAACTTAACAGTAAAAAGCATCATCATTACCAGCCAGACCCCAAAATATATGACATGCAGTATCAGAGGCCCAAGGAGGTCAAAGATCAAGAGCCCGCCAGTTTTGAGTGGAAACTGCAAAAGAAACTAGCCCGTGACAAAACATCTGGGTGCCTGAGTAAAATGAAAGACCTCTCCCTGGATGTGAAAAAAGGGCCAGCTGTGTCTGGAGGTGACACTAAGGAGGCTTCTTTTCCCAACAGTATCAGCAGTAAGATGAAGATCATCAAAAACAAAAACAAGAATGGCCACATTGTCATTGTTATGAGCAAATATATGGAAAACGGTACACGGGATGCCAACATCAAAAACGGGGATTTGTCTGGGGTAGAAAAGCCACTACATACAAACGAGTGTGAGGTCAGTTGTCCAGACCAGCTCACAGATAGGACTGCAAAGGCTGAGTGTCATGTTTTGGAACCCAGTATCACCAAAGACAATGGGAATGTGATGTCCAATAAAACATCTAAGCAGTCTGACAGCCAATCCTCCTTAAAATGTAGAGATATCCTTGAGGACAAGCTCAGTGGACCAGAACAACATGAAGTGGGCTTGGCTGTGACTCAGGGGAAACTGCCAGAGAAGCAGCCCTCACAACTGAGCTTCAAGCCAGATAAGCCTCAAGCCCACATCTCCACTTTGCCAGATCAGAATGGGAAGCAGCCCATCCTGATGGCGACCCGTCTCCTCAAGCGGCGCCACTCTGAGCCAGAGGAGAAACGGGAGGGATCCAAAGTGTTCCTCAGCTCCAGGAGTGCCAGCACCCCTGCCAGTGTGCCTACTCCAAGCTGGCAGATGCCCACGGACCCACAGCTCAGCAGCTACCACTCTGACTTCCTGGACTCGGGCTTGGAGGAGCCCATCGACCTGAGCTGTGTGAGATCCAAACTGGGGTCAGACTCGTTCACCAGGTCCAAGACCCCTGAGACAGAGGACTTGACAAGGACAAAGGAGTCTGCCTTTAGCTTTAAGCCTTTCTTGGGAAACATCATCATCACAGATGTGACCACAAACTGTCTGACTGTGACCTTTAAGGAATACATTTCTGTGTAAGAATCCTTTGTGCCACAGCTGAAGAAGTACAGTATAAACAGAAAATGTGAAATTGTATATTATATATTAAAAAATGTACATATAGAAGAAAAATATTTATCTCAAAGAGGGAAGTTGATGGTGTTTTCAGGAGTGTTTGTAGTTACATGTAAATGCCTGTGTTTTTAAATTGTCTAGAGTACCTGTAGCAGTGTACTTGATAGCAGATGCAAGGATTCTCCATTTTACAATGGTGAGATAAGAATTAGTACAAGGTATGATGTAAGATGAAAGGGTGTGTTAGATTAAAAGCATGTACACATACAATTCTGGTAGACAAATCTTTTCCTTTCCCACAGTTGGTTTATAATTTGTATTGCTGTCCTAGGTTATACCACATAATGAAAATTATTTTGGCAGAGCGATTCAACATAAAAGACAATTCTAGCCACAGGTGTCAGTGTGGCTGGCATTCAAGCTGGTTGAGTAAGAATCAGTCTGGGGACAGTTTATCCTACATTTAAAAGGCATAACTGGACCAGTTAGTCGTGTCACCAGTTGTTGAACTCAAAAGAGGGAAGAAGGATTAATCTAAAAGATGGACTTCTGTTGATTTTTGTGGCCTAGGAAAGGAAACCAGGGAGTTAGAGTGGAGGGTTATTGTTTCTAGGAAAGTTTATCATATAAGGTTTGTTAATAGGTGGCTATAATTAACTTATTGTTCCTTTGCTATTCTAAAACAAAATAACAGGCAGAGAGTAGTTGTTCATAGGTAACTTTGGTTAACAGGACGGGGCAAAGTTATACCTTCACTGTTATTGTTTGCTTTGACATTGATACCTTTAAATTTAGAAGATTATTGGGTGGTTTTTGTCAAAACACTTCAAGAATAGCGTTCACTTTGCTAATTTTTACCTGAGTTATAAAGGCAGGACTAAGAGGATTTCAATATGGTTGCAAGTCCATTTCCTTTATCACTAACTCTTGCCCATGTGTATGAACATCATGAGCTGTCTCTGTTACTGAAGATGTTTTCCTTTTTGCCTTGTATTTTTTGTGAAATACAGTAACTAAAATGTAGAATAGCTGGAACATTAGACTAGAAATCCCATTTGCTGCATTAGGATACAAATTACTTTAGGCTGTTTGTGAATTTTTTCATACTTTGGGATACACTGATCTTTTTTGTGCCACTTTTACACATGTATGAATACTCTGTGAAGTGGGGTTTTGTTTTCTACTGTTGGATGTTCTGTTTCTTGCCGACACAGTGGGGAGGTTATCTCCATTGTATTTGCCTTTGCCACAGGCCTACATTTGTAACGTCATGGAGAAACTTATGTTTTTCATACTGTTCAAAATGATAGCAACATTTTCTTACTCTCCTGACTGTATTAAAAATTAAACTTTTGAAGAGTTGGAACATCACTTAATAATGTCTGAGTTCTCTACTGTGGTTTACAGTACAAAAGAATAATTATAATAAAGAAAAAAGAAAGTGAAGTTTTCATTTGTCACACCGAAAGCCGAACTTTGAGCGCCGCCTTTCATTGAACTGCGACTTTATTTAAATTAGCGGAAATCTGCGTTGTGATTTTTTTTTGGTCGGTTTTGTCAAAATGAGAGAAAATAAATAAAAACAACCTCAGACGTAAAGTTCGCGTAACTTCCCCCAGTGGAGGAGTGTCTGGATTTCGTTCATTTCGCAAACTTTCATTTAGGCCAAATGTTTCCCTTACTGTCTTTATTGCTTGTTCTGTACAACCAAAACTTAGTTTCTTCCATGTCTTCTTTTTTGCCCACAGATAAAATGAATTAGTAAATTTTCCAAACGTGAAAGATTGTGTTTTTATATCTTGGAATAGCGCGTGTGTAACGGTCCTGGGCCACAAAACCCGGACTGATCACAGTTATTTTTTTTTAAACAAAACATTTAATTCTCATATTCGGTCCCGATGTCCCCAGTGGGGGGCGGGGTTAAAAACACCTGAAGACGGCTAATCGGCTCCGGTTGGGTTATTTAGATTTGGGCCACCACGCATTGTTCACCGCATTGTGAACAAGTCGCCACACACGACCTGAGGTGTGTCACGAGGGCGTCACGTCGCCGCAGCAGCAGCAATTTGGGTGGTTCAAAAGCGTGTTCCTCAGCAGGTGACTTACGCTTACGTGGAGGCTTGTAGCACGTCTTGTGTGGCGGACAGCCGTCCCTTTCAAGCAGGCCCACGTCCAGCAGACATGTTGCGCTGAAGAGTCACGCAGCCGGCAGGTAACGACGGAGCCGGGCGCGAGACGGACCGCCAGAAAAACACGCCTCAAGCCGAAAGCCGCACTGTTGTCTCCCCGTTAAACATTCACCTGTAACAGCGGGAAAATCTTAAATCGCGCTCCATAACGGCAATGCGCAACAAAACAATAGCGTAACTTTGTATGATTAAATAAACTCACGATTAATCGCTTTGTACTCAACTCAGGAATGTGTCCCGGACATTTGAAAGTAAATACATTTAAGATAAAGACTGATGTGTGGTTAAAGATAATATATATATAATTTCGGGAGACGCCGAGGCTTGAGTGAAATAGGCTCAGCAATATTCTTCTATCAAATTACACAATCCTCCATGAGGAAGAAACTGGAAATCGACTGGCCTTTCGCAACTTTCTGTCCCATTACTCTAATCGGTTTTTCACTTCGTTTGTCTTCCATGTTTGCTGATGGAAACAAATTAACTCGGTTTTCTTGCGCAACGACAAACCTCCAGAATATACCGAACTCTTCTGTTAGCCCTCATTGCCCAACACAGGCGCCAACAAATTACAAGCCATCTCCTAAATATTCTATATGTTTTTAAAATAGCATATTTGTTGATTAGGGGTCAAATTTAAATTACTGTGGTTTTTCACAAAACGTGCGTTAATGTGTTTTTGCGAGAAAGAAAAATGGTATGAAATGCTGCACTGGGTGTAAACAGCGAATGAAAAAGTTAAAGCAGGCGAGTTGCGGCATCACGCTTAATTCCACGTCGCTCGCGCGCCAGTTGCGCCGAAACGTCGCGCGCTGCCGCTCTATAAACGAGATCTGATCAAATTTATGGCAGCCGCGTCGCGCGAATATAATGTCGTCAGCTAAAATGGCGGATTTTGCTGGCGAACAGTCGCGCCGTCGATCCGCTCTGACGAAAGGCGCGCGTGCAGGGGCTCTGCTGCGCGACACAGCTGCACAGTCTGGTCGCACCTCGCCCAACCGCAGCAGCGACCATTTCCTACGGCGCGGAGCGCTTAGAAAAGCTGCTTTCAGGGCGTTTTGTGCACGGCGAGAAAATGGCTGTCACTGCGCGAGGCGAGCCCAGCGCCGGTCGGCGGCGGCTCCACGGGCCGGGCGGGCCGGGGTCTGCGAACCGCCCCCCGAGATACCCGCATCGGGGCGGTAGTCGGATATGTGCGAACCTGAACCGGAGAAACATTCGAATACCACCCCCCCCCCCCCGTTATTCATTTATTGTAATCATCAAGTCAGAATAAAATAAACCGCTCACATTCACCATTCTTGTGAAGTGACAGGAATGACGTTACATTTGATGGTTTTTTAAATCTTATTTTAAGCGTTATCTCTATATCACCAATGTGGAAATCAATCGCTTCCTATAGGGCGGCGCAGATACCAAGGTTTACCCTGCGCATTTTTGTCTAAATAAGTAACGTATGGTCCGAATTAGGAAATCTCAGTTCTGAACTATGACTAGTCCGTACCACACAGTTTTGGTGCTACAAATATTTCTGCAATGTTATTCGGCGATGTTGCCCTAGGTGTTTCATTTCAACAGGCGTATGGCATTTTTCTGCATCGTCTTGAGCGATCTGAAGTGTTCTTTCTGCTTTCACTCTAAAGTTTTTTTTTAATGTTGTGCAGAACGAATAATTTTAGTGTTCGAGTGGCATCGAAAATGGGATAATTATGCAGTTACAAGGATGCAGACGTTACAAACAGCGACCAATAAACTCCAGTCTGAACATCGTCTCTGAAATAATTCGGTGTAAAACATGTAAAACGGTACGGAAAACTATGGCAGCTCTCGTGAAATGTGGAGTTTTGCAGGTCACCTCCAGGTGATGTAATGTTTCATGGTCACCATCGAACTTTGAAGATTGTGACGTCTGAAATTGCGGTCACTGATTTTAGATGACGACACTCTTCCTTCCAACCAACCACAAATCATTGTTAATAGTGTTTGGTTTAATGATTGTAAAGCTTCATGAAATTTAGGTGTCATTTTGATGAACAGACGATCCTCCTGCTGCGGAGGGTCTGTAAATAATGTCATCGCTACGGTTTGTTGGATCCGTGGGTAGGGCGTGGGGGCTGCACCCTACTGTGGGATAATGTCCTCATGCTTTGCTTTAAACTTTAAACCGCGTGCTTCTGTGTGCGGGATATCAAGAAGTCGGCCCATTTCAGCAGACCAAACGAATCAAGATGCATTAAGATGCGTCAAGTGTTGAAAAGGAATTTAAATGAGAAATAAATCCAGACTTCATCCAACTTCAGACAAGTTACAACAGCCGTGAAATCATCGTCGTGGATCGTGTTGTTTCTGTGATCTTGTGTGTTTTCCTCGTGACAGTCAAGGGACGACTTTTGGGGGCTGGTAAGGAAACGCTGTTGCCCAGATACGAGAGAACCAATAATATTTTAACAAGTCCACTGTATCTGTGACCAAATCGGCCACCGCAGCCCACTTTCGCGCGAGCCCCGACTGCGCTTATTGCGGTTCACGTAACAAGAAAAATAACCTGTTTTGTGCCGACGGTGCGGGCTCCCTCAACTTTTCTTTTCAGTCTCCGGCATATTATGTTTCCCTACAATATTTACACGTCGGTGGCAGAATGTTGCTGCATTATAACCAACAGCAGGCAAATCTGGATCCATGTTATCGGAAGGTCCAATGATCTCGTTTCATAGTCACCGGTTCTTTTCAGTTGATTCCTGGCACGTTTATACAGTTTTATAGCCTATATAACTGTTCAACCTACCCAACTTTGATGTGAGAATACAGCAGGCTGAATTTCCACTCAGTCGTCTTTCATATCTGTCAGTATCCTCCCATTCGTGGGTAAATGATGGCATTGAAACTGGATCATATTCTGGTTCACGGAATGTTAGGATGACTTGTAAAAGTTGCTCAGAATATGTCTGGTTCCGATACTTTTCCAGTAGTATTAAGTCGTAACTCAGCCGTGTTAAATTCCTGCAGAATAAATTCAGAAGAGGTCGCTTGTCCAACGTAATGGATTTGTCAACATCTACAGTCAGTCAAAAACCACAGTAACCACTGAGTGGGCTCTCTGACTCCACGCAGTTCCTGGCTCACACTTTCTCAAGATGCCCTCGCCGTGCCGTGGCTGTCGCACCCAGAGAAGTGTGTGTGTCCTGCACTGGGTTTGGATCCACGATGTGAAATGTGTTCACATTTACCAAATTTGTATTTTATCTCCACTGTGCGCTTGGGAAAGTTAATATTTTGTAAAAACACCGATGTAGCAACGCAAACGGGATAAGTGAAGTGAAGGGACTCCAGCAGATAATGTTGTACCAGATACAACCATTATTTGTGAAATGAGACTTTCGGGCGTATAGAGATCAGAAATGAATTTCAGGCCAACTATTGTCATGTGATTCAAGATCAGCGGAGAAACAACTGAGGGGAATTGGGCTGAGATGGGCAACTGTGGATCTTAAAAGAAAATCAGCCGTAAAATTTAGAAACTTTAACAATCTTGCTGCTGGAGAAGAAATTAAGACAAAAAGTCAATTCCTTATAATGTATTGGACAGTTTGTAATTTTGTTTTACTTTTTTCGTGCCTCAGACCCCGTTTTTCACACGTCTTAGGCTACTTCTTCCACTGGTATTCAAAGTTCTACTGGAATGATATTAATAAAACCCAAGACGAGGGTGCAAAATCTCAGATGCTAAAAAGCAAAAGTAAAGCCTTATATATGAAAAGAAAAATGTCTGCTGATTCGAATTGGTGTGTAGAAGACTGAAAAAACACCAAGTGTATTCTTAACATAATATTAATAAAAACAAATTATTTGTAATATTTCTAACGCAAAAATCGCAATCACAATCCGTTAACAAAATGATTACATTAATCGTGCCCTAATTTACATAATTTCTGCGCTTTATTTTTCAACGCATGTATAATCGGGCACGTTGTCGTTTTTAATGATAAGTTTTATATTGAATCGCTAATTACGATGAATCACTAGATGCAGGGTAACTTTTTGTCCTTACTAAAATTATTTTAAAACATTTTAAAATGAACTAATTGTAATAATGAAAGAAATGTAAGGCTTGCGTAAACATGTTATGATAATTGTTGTTAAACTGAACGCTATGGATTAAAGGGCTTTTGTTCCAGTTAAGTACTACTAATAACCAGCGATTTCCTAAACTAAGAATTCAAATCAGAATTGAGATTTTTACACTTTTCATGTGGGTGTTAAGAAAGCCCTGTAAAATATTCACTGCGTTGTTAGTAATTCACTGTTAAAATACAGCATGTGGTTTTTTGTTTTTTTTTTCCTAACTGAAGAACCGCTGTTATCTTTCCAACATTTGTACTTGTTATTGTTTAGTTCAATTAATGTCTCTTTATCAGTTGCTCTCGTCTGCGGACACAAAGACAAAAACACGGCTATGAATAATTCATTAATTTTCTAATATATTTAATAAAATTTGTTTGAATAAAACTTCAGACTGAATATGGCGGGAGAACAGTGTATTATGGTTTATCGGTTAGTTTATTTAAAAAAAACCGTACTCTTCACTGTCAGGATAAAGACAGTTACTCACGCGAGTTAAATCAAGATGTATATGAATAAGTGCGCTTAGTTCTACAAGAGAAGTGTTTTGTTTCGTTAATGCTTCCGTTTCATCAAAGTCTGCTGTGTGGAACAGTTAAAAACAGACACGTTTGCGCTACTTGATGCTGCGATTTTTGTCCGTGAGTCTCCATTCGAAGTGAGTTCAAAGGCTGGCGGGGGTCCAGCAGAAGTAGGCCTGAATGCGACGCGGGGAAGCCGGGGCTGGGCTTCACACTCAGCCCCCCCCCCCCCTCCCCGGGACCACCAGCAAGAGGCGTCCCCACTTACACAGATAACGTTTCCAAATTTTTCTGCCACAAAACAATGTCATTCTTGGCTTCCGGGAGGTGTACGTTAATTGTTTATCTTTCCTTTTCCCCTCCATTATTTACCAGGGCTGTTATTTGTTGAATCGGCTGCTCTGCCGCCCTTTTGTGCTGTAACTGCTTCATTTTTTTATGTCCACATCCAGCCCAACTTCAATCAGTGTAACAAGTTGTTTATCAAATTAAGAAAAAAATGTGTAGCTTTTCCAGATACATAAGTTGAATTTTTTTAAAAGTAAAAGCACTATATAATCACTATAATAAGCACTAATAGACAGAAAAACGACTTTATATTGTTATACTATTTGTGTCTTCCACGCATTTTCGGTAAAGGCGTCATTTGCCAAAGACTGAAAGCGGTCAACGTTTAGCTCCTCCCCTCACGCAGCAATCCCCAGACGCCTCAGCCAATGAGCGTCTTCAAAATCGTTCCACCGACGGCGGTTCCCCAGCAACGCACGGGAAAAAAAAAACGTCATGACGTTTCTTCTGGTTCGAGTATTATGGGATGTCTGGAATTAAGGTCTGAATGTGGAGAGAGAAAATATCACGGACACTGAAATAAACATGGAGCTGTCGGCGGTTGGGGAGCGGGTTTTTGCGGCCGAATCCATCATCAAACGCCGGATAAGGAGAGTACGTGCGCCGCGAATTAATTTCGTTTTAGGAAGCCGTTGGTTTGCGCACCGATTCCGTGACATTTGGGCTCCTCTGAAGTGTTTCTCCTTCTTTTCCGATCACAGGGGCGAATGGAATACCTGGTGAAATGGAAAGGCTGGTCTCAGAAGTGAGTAACGACAACGCCGCGCGCTCGTTTGCCCGCATGTGGGGGGATCGTGTGTAGAGGCCGGGGGGTTTTGCGCCAGTAGCTAGCGAGGTTAGCAGCGTAGCTATGCGAATGTGTAACCGCTAGGCAGGAACCTGCGGCTGCATGTGATGACGCACAGCGCCGCGGCTAGTCAGTGAGCTAACCGGAGCGCTCCCTCTTCCTCCTCCTCCTCCTCCTTGCTGCGTGTAGGTACAGCACATGGGAGCCCGAGGAGAACATCCTGGACGCGCGCCTTCTCGCAGCCTTCGAGGAGAGGTGAGGAGACGAGGATGACGATGATCGCAGCAGGCCGCGGTGGGGAGGGGGGCGTGGGGGTGCGTGTACGTCTGCTTGTCCTCGTGCTCGTGCCACGCTCGCGTGCGCGTGAGGAGCCCCCCCCCGTGACGATCGACGCTGTTTGCAGGGAGCGCGAGAGGGAGCTGTTCGGACCCAAGAAGAGAGGACCGAAGCCGGAGACGTTCCTGCTGAAGGTGAGCCGGCTGACGGGGTGGGGGGGCGGCGAGGCACCAGCAGTGTGACACCTGACAGCTGCTATTCTGAGCACGTGTGTCGTCGTACTTCTGGGGTTCTGGGGTTATGAGTGGAGGGTGGAAAATGTGGGGTGAGGTGTTTGGCTATTTTAGAGAAGCGCGGCAGCAGGTTACAGTCAGCAGGTGGTCATGAACGCAGAAGCTGGAAAACGTCTCGCGCTCTTTGCGAAATGAGTTCTGTTTCTTACTGCAGCGAATGCTTTGACTCGGTTCTGCTGGCACTCTCTTGTAGGCTCAGGCCAAAGCTAAGGCCAAGACATACGAATTCAGGAGCGATATGACGCGAGGCGTTCGGGTCTCGTTCCCCGTTCCGGAACCCATCGTTACTCCGCGAGCTCGCGAGGGATTACGGACCGTGGTGCCTACGCTTTTTCCACCCAGCACTGTGAATCGTGGGGAGAGTGTGAGAATCAGGCCTCCGGAACCAGACCAAGGGCATCACAGTTCTGTATCTCCAAGACCAGTGGTTTCTGAGGGATTCTTCAGTGGGCCCAAGAAAAGGGGACGTAAACCCAAGTTGCGTTTCTTCGAGGGGCCGAACAGCAGCTCTTCGTCTTTGTCTGCCAAGAGGGGCAGACCGGAGGACCAAATGTCATATCACTCAGCCAAAATGATAAAGCACAGTCTTCCCGAGGACGAGAAACAGGACCTGAGCGTTATTCAGTTGTCACGGAAACACAAAGGAGATCCTGCTTACGGCCAGACGCAGCTGCGAGCTCAGTCCAGCGGGGGCCTGCCCAAGTACGGCTCAGACAGCGGTTTCCACAGAGCCAGCTTTGGGATGCAGAGCTGCAGGACTAAGCAGTTACCGTTTAACATCTCGACTCAACCTCCTAAACTAAAGCACTCCTCCAAAAATAACTTGCATCAAGTGAACGGCCCCCCGCAGAGGGAACCCCCTTCCCCTGTTGCCAGCAGGCCAGTGGCGGGGGATTTTGGAGAATCCACAGAAGACTCGTGGAGTCCGTGTCCGAACAAGGTGGAGAAGGTGGTGGTGACAGATGTGACCACTAACTTTTTAACAGTGACAATTAAAGAAAGTAGCACAGACAAAGGATTCTTTAAAGATAAAGGGTGATTCCCCTCCCTCTTTTTCCTCCTCATTTGTAAGAACTTACCGTCATATTTATTTTGAAAATAGTGTAATCATTTAACACTTTAATTTTGTAAAACTGTACAGAAACTTTGTGAAATTTAAGTGAACCGAAATGTGTACATATAGGGTGTGTATTTCATAAAATGACCAAATTAAATGTCCGTTCATAAACAAAATATAATACAAATAGCGGTCTTGGGATTGCATGTACCTTACTATTTTAGCTGTATGCAAAATTGTAAGCGTGCAGAAAGATGAAAAAGCTAGTGAACTGTGGGAATGTTGTTCTGCTTGACTTTGTTAGGTTGGGCTTGGATGACATTTGCATTAGTCTTTTGGACTTTTCCTAGGAGAAGGATAAACAGTTAATGGGCACTGAAAAACCAAAGGAATTTTGTAATGATTTAAACTTGAGGAGAAGCTGCTTCTGATTTTGAAAAGTATTAAGGGTGTCTTCAAAAAGAAAGTATTTAAGTAAAAGAATGCACATTTGATCTTTTTACGATGGTCAGAAATTTCCCTGTTAAAGTCCATCATTTAATTGTGATCCTCAGAGTTGCAGTCATTTTATGACACTTTAAAAGAATGTGATACCAAGCCCAGTTTATCAAACAGATTAATCCATAAAGCCTGACAGCACTACTGCCACGAATTTCAGTGACCTGCAACAGTTTCTGTCCCCTTATTTATTGCTGAAAGATTTAGAGGCCCGTATCCTCCCCCCCCTCGATTTCCTGATAGTCTAAATATCCCCCATTTCTAAATCATGTCATAAAACTTCTGTTTTCAAATTATGGACCAGGTCAAGCTCTCCTTGCAAATTGACATTTCAGCTTTTTAAGTTTTAAGTTCTGATGGTGGTTAGATTTCCACGAACTTTCTTGTCAGCGTTTGATCTCATATTAAAATTCACCTTTCTAGTACTTTTCCTCAATCCATGTATGTATTACCTGCTGTTAATAAGCTCTTGTTTTATATGTACTGAAATCCACCATTTTATATATATCTAAATATTAATTTTTCTTTCTTTAATACCATAAAAAATTTTTCTAGTGTTTATAGTTTATTTTGCATATGATTTTTCTTACTGATCCTAACAGTTAGAATAACGACTAAGGTTGGTGTTTTTCCCTGCTTAATTTAGTGCACTTAAAAATAAAAATAAAAAAACTGCCATTTTAAATGTTATTTCGGTTTTCTTGTTATCGAAATAAAGGTAAAACATGAGATAAATTCTATGGTCGTCCTCTCTGTTCTGTCTGACAGGTCAGGAGGCGCCTTTTCCACATTTATGAATCACTGCATGATGAGCTGCGGCGTTTCGGGAATTTAAAGCGCAAAAAAAATGCTGATATATATAGAAAGGAAAATACTCATTTTATTAGGCAACATCCTCAAATTTCCAGAGTCCCCCGCCAGTTTAAAGTATAAAAATGTAAGTTAATGATAACTATATTTTAATCTGGTTGTTTTATCCGATTATTTACACGGATTACGCAGTTAACAGGTCAGTGGAAATCCGTTTTCGGATTATAATCGGATGAAAAATTTCTGTCATTAGTAGGCCTGCTTAAATAACACAATTATTTATCTATTTTTAATGCTTCTGTTATATATAATGTATGTATGTAATTTTTACTGTGCCAAAATTGGCAGTAGCTGCTGGGTTTGCGCCACTAAAACGTTTGCATTGAAACTGTGTATTTTGTAAAATATCTGTCAGTGTTTCACTTTTTAAACGGCAACAATCCATAAAATGAGTCAATTATGTTCTTTAAATGTAAGATTTTATTCCAGACGTGTACGTTTTGCTTTCTTCCGCTTTGACATCACCGTGATCTAAATATTATTTTTAGTTTATACCCAGTATTTTATTTGGTACGTTCAGAATTCTGTTCCTGCTGTTTTTATTTTTTACCGACGTAAACACTTTTTCCCCTAAAAAAGCACACAAGGAAGTCGAGAGCTACAGAAGCGGAGGGGGGCGAGGGCTTTGGGGGTTTTTTCTGTGATTTACTTCTTTAGGTTGTTACATAAATAAAAATTATTTTCTATCAAAAAACACATTTTTAAACCGCCAAAATGAACGTTTCCCAGAAAGAGCGTCAAGTTGTTACGGCTTGTCGAGTCAATAAGACCTGAGTCAGTACCCAGTAACCAGTAGTCAGTACTCAGACTCTGCACTGTGTGTGTGTGTGTGTGTGTCTGTGTGTGTGTGTGTGTGTGTGCGCGCGTGCGTGCGTGCGGATCCCCACGTGCCTCCATCCATCATGATCAATCGTGGCTGCTGGTTTATTGTCCCGCACAGCAGCCACGCGTGTCCTCTTCTTCCGCTATTATTACACCCACGATCTCACGGTTCCGGCGTTTGTTCAGCTCCGATCAGCGCCACAGCCTCTAACTTCAAACTGTGCACTTTTATCAGCTCAGACACCCGAATAAACACCTCCAACAGTGTTTAAAAGCGGCACCAGTTGCCGAACGTCTAAAATGTTTAACGACAACAACAAAGATGATAAATATGCATATTTTCACATTTTACTGCATTTAAGACTCTGATGATGATTATGATGGCGATTAAAACAACAAAAATAACAGTTTACTGCTGTTCCTCTCTGTTACAATAACTGTAACAAATGAGCGTGTTTCCTGAAGGTTTAAGACGCTCCTTGGTGTCGCAGTGGAATGAAGATGAACAAACGGTTCAGCTTCACCACAGACAACCGAGAACTGAACAGCCGCCTTATTCCTCCCACGGTGCAAAAGTATTTCACGTCACCCCGCATCGGTGTGAGAACCCACCTCCCGCGGGCTGGAAACAGTCGGTCGCCTCTTCACGGGGGGTATTTGAAACACACGGCGCTGCGGGAGTGTGTGTCAGTGCGGGATCAGTGCTCCTCCGTGGCTCAGTCAGTTTTCGATGATTTATAGAAAATGACCCTTTTCCCCCCTACGTTTCTCCACGGAATAAGTTCATGTCTGCAAGTCCACGAGGAAACCAGTACTAAAACCATGCATATCCTCTCTTCTTGGTATTTATTTGATAGACTGTGAAATAAAGCTGAGGGTTAAAGCATGTCTTCCGACCATTTTTAAAATTCGGAAGTATTCAGCACCAAGTATTCTATTAGCGGGAAATTAGGGAAGTTTAAAATGATATATTTAATCAAAGTTTCTAGACGTTAACATTCAATTGGCTTTAAAATTCCTCTTAAAAACTTCCGGTAAAGAAAGTAACAACGCAACAAAAAAAAACAATTTTTTACTTTTTAAAATACTTTTCTATAGTAAATACAGTCAATTTGTTTGTTTTTGTCGCGGGATTATCATGGTTGTGTTAAAATAAAGTTTGACACTGTGCAAATCACAGGTGAAAAATGAATGAATGAACGAATGAACGAATGAACGAATGAAACGTCTTCCCTGACATTTCCAAGTATATTCATGTTCTTCAGACTGACCGTCTTTTTTAGCGCCCCCTGCTGGCTCGGTCTGACATGCTGACCGCTAAGGGACATGTGAATCAGCGTGACTCCCGCAAACGGAGAAATTTCCGTGGCATCGTTCACCTACGTCTAAAACTCTTAGTGACGACTCAAGTGCACCATATATAACGTACAAATTTTCTGACAATATGCTACCAACATTAACAATGCGTCTGATATTTGACAGTATGAGTTATACAGTTTACCGTCTGAAAGGGATATGTTATTCATCTCTATAGGTAATTTCCGCAGAAGCGTCATATATTTTGCCCGAGCAACAGAGATACCAGATGCTGTGTATCAACACTAAACGCTGTGAAGATAAAAGAGGGAAAACAAAGGGCACAACAATCATTTCCACTCTGGATACTGAACCAAAAACACTTCTCAGTTATTTCCCTAAACCAGACTTCTGAAATGAATCTTCCAATATTTTAAGTTTCCTCAGGGTAAAATATATGGTTTCTGTATTGTTTAAAGCATTAGAGGGAAATCTGTTTCAAGAAAGACACGTCAGAACAAGTTCAATATTTGCCTTATTTTATTGTTCAGAAGCCTCTGGTGCTAATGCCTGCAGTGGAAGCTGTCGATAACACACTTTTTTTTTTGCAGAAAGCCCACATTTTAGGAGGGTATAAAGCATACAAGCTGCCGAGTAACGCTTGGCGAGAGCGACAATGCCGTGGTTAAAATGGGATGGGGCTCGATCTTCTCCTCCAGTGCTTACACGGGATAGCCATAGTTTCGGTCACAGCGGGGGTAGCAGTGGGGGTTCAGCCAGTTCTCCAGGTTGGTTTCCTGGGCCCTCATGTTCAGCTGCTGCAGGTACAGCATGTGCTCCTGGCCAGAGACAGAGAGACTAACTGGCCACACAGTATGAAGCACCTCCACTTCTCTGGTGCCCTTTCACTCCTGGGTAATACATAGTGTCCAGTTTGCTGTCACTTGTTGACATTTATGTTGTCTGTTCTAGACTGATAACTAGAAAAATGGGGAAAAGGGATCCTGCTGATTCTTTTCTTTGTTTCTGTGTTCCATGTGTCTCTAAATCCACCTTGACCTTCACTGTGACTAAAACATAACAGCAGCTATTATTCTGCACCTGAGAAACATCTGGAACACATGTATTTACATGTGGCTACAATCTGTTCTGAACAAAGAGGCCTTTTTTGCTAATACTAATATTGCTGCTACTATTACCACATAATAATAATAATAATAATAATAATAATAATTGTTATAACCCCTTCAAAGGCATCGTCTTATAGGGCTTTACTGTGAAACATAAGAAACACAATTTAATAAAAATCAGCCCAATAAAAATTCACAAAAAACAAGGTCAAGTTTACACCAGGTGATTCAAAAAAGAGTTGAACGTGTTCATAAACGTATCATTTGGAAACCATCATACGAACGTGTGGTCTGAACCAATTTGTAAAGTAACCCCCACTGTTTCGTCTTAACCTTATAAATGCTCAGTATACGAGACATTCGAATGATAGCTGCTGAGTAACACCTTTATGAGAGCGGTTTATTCTTTTTGAATCGCCCTGCAGGAAGAGAAAGTAATTGTGACATCAACAAAAAAGGACACTTGTGATCGGTGCAAGTCATTTTTTTCAGCAAGACGTGGACAAAAATGCACACGTTATAGGGGTGCGAGAAGAAGGTGGGAGTAGCCATGTCCCCCAGCGCTCACCCGCATCGGCTCGTCCGGGAAACCAGCTTTTCTGGACTCATCCTGTCTCTTGCTCCGTAGCAGCTGCTTGGCAAAGCTCTCCTTAACAACAGGCGTGGCACCTACACAGAGGAGAACTTGCTCAGAACCCAGAAGGGCTCTGCTCAACCTTGCAGCCCAGGGGGAGGGGGGGGGAATACAGCGGTTATTCCACAGTATCCCGGTCTGAGCAGATGTGGACATGTTTTTGCAGAGTGAGACGGCCTGCAGTGTGATTCACCAGCAGAATCTCACGGGAAGCTGCTGAAATAATTATTGTGTCTCATGTTATATGTAAGCAGTTGCATAGAGAGAACCTGGAAAATGAAAGTTTAGTTTTGACTCTCCCCACAACACCAGCTGCACCAGTTCTGAGGCCTGCATACCACACTTTCCTTCCGCTTGCTAGAAAAAAATTCAGTGAGTTTGGACACAGTAATATTTTTTAGAGGCTGGACAAAGTAGCCATTCATTCCCTCCCTCCTCACAAGCCCATGTCAGGATCTGAGATCACGTGACCCCCATGGCCTGACCTGTGTGAAGGGGCCTGGAAATGAGCCTGGACCCGCTAGGGCTACTGGACACAACCCAGCAACGTGGCAGCCACTGCTGGGGGGTTTTCTTCAGAAGAACCTCAAGCTCAATGCCGCAGAGCTTCTCAGGTTTTTCACTTCAAAGTCTGGCAAATGATCTGTTGCTACAGTTAACGTTACTGAAACTGGACCCATCGCCCAGCCAACCCCGCATCTGAAATCTTCTGCTCGGCGCATTTTTCCTTGTTACTGCCTATCAGTTTGTTAGTAAAATATTTATTATCTTTCTTCACTGTTTTATCGTTTTCCCCACAAATGAAGTGCAAATTTAGTAAACAGATTTGGCGTTTGAAAAATTTTCAAAACTTCAAAGGCTGAAAAAAAATGTCTTCCTATCTTCCTCCCTTGGTAAATAAAGTAATAAAAGGAGTAAATCGGGCTGGAGAAACATAATGCAAAATCCCAAAAAATATATTTAGGGCGAGAAGAAATTCATCCGGACCTTAAAATGTCCTGCACTTACCTGAGAGGCTGGCCAGCAGAGTCAAAAAAGCGAGAAATGCAACTTGTTTCTTCATTTTTCTCCTCCGCTCACCTTCATCCGTGGAATGAAGGGCTGTCAGCTGGATGCAACGGTAAGGCACATGCCTACGTCACTAGACGCTTTTACGTCACTAGACACGGGTGAGAAGCATCTGGACCGCATTTGAACGATGCCGCCGGGTTCCGTAAAACACGTTCTCGTAATTTCTGAAGCTTTTATAACAGAGTCTGATGAACACTCCCCTATAAAAAGGCTGCATGACACTGAACACTCAAAATCTGTACAGCAAGGAGTCGTTTAGAGTCACTCCTTGTTCTGTAAAACAGCCAGTAGATGGCGTGACAAAATTGATCAATACAAAAAACTGTCGTAAGGTTGGGTGGATCTATCTATCTATCTATCTATCTATCTATCTATCTATCTATCTATCTATCATCTGTCTGCCTGACTGCGTTATTAGATTAAATGTTCATTTTTTGTTTATTAATTCATTTTAATGAGTTACGTAACTAAGCATAATTCTCGACGAGTCTCGAGTTTTAGGGTAAATTTAAAATTTAAATCTATAATGATTTATTGCAGTCATGGCAATATCTTGTACCCCAGTTAGTGTGTCCCAAAATCAATAATATTATATATTGAGTAAATATTAATCCTGCTCGTATTCAGTAATGTGAGCCTAAATTTACGCAATTTGGTCTGAGCAAATCTATGTAAATATTTGTAAGAATGTGTTTAAAATAAAGATCCGTCAATATTTGATAAAATGTACACATTGAGAAATATGTTTGTCACAGTGATAACGTTCATTTTAAATGTTTCGTTTGTACATTACAGGTGTGGAAGATGCGTGCAGCTGTGGGCAGTGTGGGGGGTTCGAGGTGACAGATGGCCGGCGGGGGGCGTGAGGTCAAAGACTGGACCACAGTGTCCTCAGCTGCCCTCGGCGGGGGGACATTGTTAGACTCCTCACGCGAGGAAACCGTGTAAAAGGCCGTATGCCCGTGTATAGCCGCATATGGGAAGAGTAAAGGAGGGGTGAGGGAGGGTGGACAGGTGGGCGGCGGTCAGTGGTCAGTGCGCTGGACCCCAGTCACTTCGGCAACTTGGGCCAGACTGTGCGGGGATTTGACGCGCGGGACTCGCCCACTTCGGGTGTGTCTGTGACAACAGTGTGTGTTGGATTCACGGTTCACCCACTTTCTGACTCACATACAGTCTGTCAGAACGCTTATTTTTTAATGAAAAGTTCATTTAAATTGAGCAAATTGAGATTCGGTTTTTTTCATATTTTCCCTACATTTTCCAACAACTGGCACTTAAAGTGAAGAACTAAGTTTTAGTAACTGATAAATACGCAGCCGTGACATGTATTCATCCTTGTTAGAAAGGTACGTAACGACTTTCCTGTTTAATCCGAATAAATTGTTTTAGTTAACTGAAGGTTACTTTTTAATGTTTTTTCTTTTTTTTTCTTTTTCTATCTTTTTTACACACACACACACACACACACACACACACACACACACACACGCTGTCACACAAACCTCTGTAAAGCGACCAATCAAAGTGCGCGTCAGCTGCGCGGCCTGATTGGCTGGTTTGGAGACGCGTGTCTGCGGTGTGTTGCGGGTGTGAAGGTCCGCAGAAACAGTGTTTTATTCTCCTTCAAGGTGCGCAGAATGACCACACAACCCCCTCGGTTCGCATTTGTTCAGTAGCCGTCTGGGCGAGTGGTGTCGCCGGGGGGCTTCTGAGATGTCACCGGGGGGACAGCGGTGTGTGTGGGTTCCGGCCCTGGTCCTGGTCCACTGCGCGTGTGTGTGTCCGGCCGACCTGTGCAACTGGAGAGGAAGGTGAGTTAGAAACAACTCAGTATCTCGTAAAATCCTCTTCCTTATAAGGCTTATTTGTCACAATTTATTTATCTTGATCAACAGGTATTATTTTGCAAGAGAATAAATATTGTGCTCCTTAAATAAAGTTTGTGGATTTTTTTTTCTGAAGCCAGCGTCTGTATTCTATCTTAAACTTTAAACTTTAGTCGTTTTTGTTTGCCTTTCATTGTCACATTTGTTTGGTCAGAAGCGCATTTATTGTAGAAATTACTACAGTTGTGCTGCAGACTGGAGTTTTTTTACCGAAATAACTCGAACCTAAAATATTACAATAAATTTGGCAAAACGAATAATTATGGAAACATGAAGGGCAACGGCTTTCGGCGTGATTTATGCCGATTTCTCCATATTAGACCATTAAATCATCGGATTAAAATTCTTATTCCACCCTCTCTTCAATCCATCCCCCACCCCCCGTGCCTCTCGTTCACGTCGAACCCGCGACCTAGCGGGCTGGCGCGTGAGCCGCGCGCGCGCGCCGTGCAGCAGGTGAGGCTGCGCTGTACCGCGGGGGCCGTGGAGTGGCTGTACCCGAGCCAGGCGCTGCGGGTCGTGCTCGAGCCCAACCTGTGGTCCGCGCGCCACACCACCTTGTGCGTGAAGCCCTTCGGCGGATTCGGCGGCGCGAGCGTGTACGTGGAGCGCGCGGGGGAACTGCAGGTGCTGGCGCGCCCGGACAAGGTGCACTGTTTCCACGTGGAGGGTCCCCAGAAGCCCGCGGTGTTCCTGCAGGCCAGCGTGCAGAGAGACATCAGCCGGCGCTCGGTGGGATTCCGCTACGAGCTGCTGGACAACAGGAGCAGCGCGCCGGACCTCCGCGCCTCGCGGGGTGAGGAAAAATCTCTGTATTCAACCTACCTGTTATTTATTTACGGAGGGGGGTCTCATATCCAGGGCTGTGGGTTCAGACGTTGATTTTGATCCTGCTCAGTCTGTGCAGAATTTGCATGTTTTCCGAGAGTTCCTGTGGGTGTTCTAGTTTCCTCCCACAGTCCAAAGACAGTGTTTGAGATGAACTCTAAATTGCCCAAAGTGTACGGCATGAGTGAAGGCGCGTGCATGATTGTTTCTCCTCCTCGGGGTGCTTCCTCCTTCACATCCTACTCCTTCAGTGCAGACCCCACACTCCGAGGGGGGGGGGGGGTTGCTGGTGATGGGCAACAGGAAAGAGTTTAGAACTGATGTGAATTTCAAATGCTTATGACGCTGGATCAGACACCTGGGTGAAACTGTACAGCTCACGTCCGTCTTTCCTTCTGTAGCCGTCTGCCGGCCGTGCAGCGATGCCGAACTCCTCCTGGCCATCTGCAGCAGCGACTTTGGTACGTCCCCAGTGTGGAGACACGCTGCAGCACCGCTGATGGGACATTAAGCAGTCAGTTGAAAAGCTCTGGGGCCTGAAACAGCACTTGGACATTTATATAAATTTGTTTTTCCAACAATGGACAGCATGTTGGCTGCCAGTCCAAACTCTACTCATCGCCTTTGGTCAAAGTATTTTCCCTGAACTGGGCCAGTAAAATGCCCTGCAGGGGGTCAGATACTCTAAGTAAGTTTAGGTAAAATTGTTAGCTATGAAGCAAATTAATAACTGCGAGAGTTTTATTATTTGAAGAAAATGTTGACTGGCTTAATCTGTCATCCCCCCCACAACTGTGTACTTACTCTTTACTTGGTAAAAAAGGACAGAGAGGTTTGTAAACTGATGTATTTAGACGTCAGCTCCCCTGCGTCCAGGGCTTTGGTCTTAAGGGCTAATCGGTGCGACAAAGAACTCTATGCTCACGGCTTCCCAGTGGGGCCTGACAGATGCCAGGGGTCTCGGGCCACACAATGGGGTTCACAGGCACTCAGGGTACCAAGAGCCCAGATGCGGTGGCCCTTTTGAATGGACCCAATTTGCAGATTGACATCTAACCCTGATACCACAAATCGGCATCGCTGACTTTTTTGATGAGGGAAAATAGCTTCCTAATGAAAGTCTAAATACTGTCTGGAGCAGAATGGCAGCGTTTCTGTGTAAAATCAAGGGGGAGCCTTGAAGTTGGGGAGCTTGGAATCTGTCTTTCCTTCAGTCACCCCACTCCAGTTCTGTTGTGAAAACAAGTTCTACTCTTTAAAGACATGTCCAGTGAAGATTTATTTAAATCTAAATACATTTTAGCCATCTTACCATCACGCATGACACAGGAACAGCAACAGCAAGCAAAAGTTTGTTGTGATGAAGGGTTAGAGGAATGAGTTACTAACTGCAGAAATTTTTTGTCCTAGTGGTACGAGGGTACATTAGAGACGTGTCCCACGATCCCCTGCAACAGACGTCCTTGTTGGAGGTCTCTGAAGCGAGGGTGTATCGGCAGCGCACCGGAGTATTTGAGCAGGAGCCCGGCATGACCGGGGTGTGGAGTGGCCGCATCCACACCCTGCTGCAGTGCCACGTGAAGGCGGGTGGCGGACAGTTCCTTTTCACAGGAGTCGAGCATTTTGGGGAGGCCTGGTTGGGCTGTGCCCCGCGGTACAAAGACTTTATCGCTGTTTACCAGGCTGCTCGGGAGGTGAGGAGGAACCCCTGTGAGTTTCCCCTGGACTAATTCCCTGCTGGAAAATGCAGGAATGGCACATCGGTGCCATCGAGACCCATGAGGGGCCACTACAGAAACAGCATGGAGAAGCTGCCTGGTTTCTGGGTTCTGTATGAACAACTTTGAGACAGACCAAAGGAAAATAAATTAATTTTCATAAAGGGGCTGTGATTTAGATTGAGTCAGTTAATATGGTAGCTAACTAGTTCCAGACCATTATTTGCAGAACATTGTGTTTGGAAAGACGATAAGTTACAAGTGCCCCCCTTAAGAAGACAATAGCTCACCCCTTCTTTTGAGACAGCTGGACACCAGGCAGTTAACTACCACACACCATTCGCCCTTAACAAAGCAGTTCACATTTATGACACGGGTTTGGCTGCATAATGTCAGATTCTGCACTCAGTGACCCACTTGGGCTTCTATACATGAAGGTGTTTTACCACGTATATTATTTTCAACATATTTTCATGCACATTCTTAAGAAATGGGTTTTGGCACTTAAATCGATACTGTGCCAACAAAACAAAAAATATCGTGGAAGTTCAAACGTCATATAATTTCACGTCACTATAATGTTATTGGTTGTACAAAGGGTATTGTTTGTGCCGAATTTGTTGGATCTATTTACTCACATGTTGGGAAAGAATGTCAAGTTTTAATTTTTTTCAATGGGAACTATTTGTATGGTCTTATTAGAGTCTTTGTTCAACATACTAGACCTCTTACACAGTGTGTTTGGATCAAATAAACAATTTCTATGTTTTGTTTGTCCTGGAAGATATTCCTAGTCGATGGAATCGATTCACACAATTTTTACGCCAATACATCAATTATCTTTGTTTTTTTTGGGGGGGAGGCCCTTCATCACGGCTGTGGAGACACTTCTTATTCTTGAACATTAAGCCCTGAGATGGGAGTAGGACAGTTCAACACATGAACCAAAGCAGTGATTTTAAATCATATTCTGTGGCAACTCTACTGCAGCCCAAAAAACATTTAGTATTTCCCTGATGTAGCTCATATACTTGTGGACTATGGAGTGTTTTACAGATATGAGCTCATGAAGAGACTATAAAAGTCTGGGCACATTAGCACCTCTAAGAGACTTCCAATTCAAGGCGCCATGCCATTGTCTCCGTTTATATTTGGTTTAAAAAAAGACTAATGGGATGCAAAAGCCGGTCTACATTTCACTATATAATAGTGCAGTTACTGATAACAATGTGGTTTGGGAGGCCGGTGTTTAACATGGTTATGTGGGATGTTTTGCTGAGGACCTCTGTCCATTATGGTGCACCATCCTATGTAAATGAAATAGCTGTACCGTAAAATGATATACAAATGTGTCTAAGATGGAAATGGGCATGAGGGGGGTGGATCTGGGTATTTTTCACGCCGATGCAACCTCCGATTGTGGTCTGGGAACTGGGGGTGAGCAGATGTGGGGGACCTGGGGCCCTGACTTTAGGGGTCGTCCGCTGGCAACTCCCCAATAGAACACAATTAATTGACTTTTAAAACCACCACTCAATCTCCACGCCAACCCCCCCCCCCATACTTCTACTTCGCTGAGCAGGATTCACAAATTGCTGTCTTGAACTTTTTATTGGGTCTAAATGGCTGCCAATGAAAGTGTAAATGGCTTAACGCTGAATAGAGTTGCCACAATAGCCCACGGAGATAAGCCCTCGGCTGACATAATGATCCCGGTCGGGACCGCCGACAGCCGGCCGGCTCAGGGGTCCTCTGGACCTGTAGAAGCAAATTCAGCTGGACAGAATCATCCAACAATAAATCACACTTGCACTTCTTCATAAGGGAGAAAAATACGATAAAGTGCCTATAATCCACGAACCCCCTTACATACACTTTTTTTCGACTGAGTTCTATTAAATCACACAAAAAATACAAATGCAGGTTATTTCCTTTGGGCACAACTACAACCAAGTCTGAAAGCAATATCAGACTATTTCAATTTTACTTATTTAAAAAATGAAAATAATATCCAGCCTTAAGAAATGCACTAGAATCCTTGCCCTGTTGATGGTGCTGCCTGTAGTCTAAACATATTTAAATGATTATAAAGTGGCTTCAGGCTCTTCCAAACATCTGCAGACTGAAAATGGATGATAATCACCTAAGTTCAACACGAAATTGAAATGCATTTGATTTTTTTTTTTGCGAAGACGTTTAAAACTGGATAATAAATCTAGTTTTGATGAACTCGTGCTTTGTTGAGAAGAAACAAAAACATTCCACGCTCGTGCAAAGCAGACCTATAGGGAAATTAATAAAAAACGAGTAAATTTAATTGTGTTCAGACCAGATTTCGGATTCTTAAAGAACTACGAGTCCGACTGGAGCTGGATTGGATTCACCTCACGTGTCAAATGAACAGTAAATAAATAAGGAGACCGACTGTAATAACAGCCTTGATAAACGGGATAAAAGTTCTGCTGAATAAACTTTTACACGCAGAAATATTTTTATGGCTTCGTCGGCGTTTTTTAAATCACTCTGAATGACGCTGTACGCTAAATCCACGCCTCTTTCCGCTTTTCCCACTTGACCCCACCCGGGCCCGCAGTCTGACGTTCCCGCACGAGCGCCGCAATCAAATTCACCCCCAGCAGCGGAACAGTGGGCTTTCTGAGAACAGCCCGGGGGTCTCGGGCGGAGTCCAGCCTCCTCGCGCGCCCCCTGGAGTCCGCGGGCCTCGCGATAATTGGGTTAAAAGGCGCCTGGTCCGCTTTCCCACGTGGACCACCGCTGTGCGCGCGCACAATGAGCAACAGCGTGGCGTCGACGTCACGGCGTGCGGTCTTTCAGCGCGAGCAGCACAAAGCCGGACGAAATATAGGCCGTCGGTTTTCAAAATGCCGCCTAACTTCGTTTTCTCATTGAATTCCGAGCCGTGTAGTTTGTTTGGCTTTATTAAGTCAGGAAGCGGCTCTCGATGAGCTGTAAAGTTCGCCCAGAAGAGTAGAAAAGGGTCCTATGTCGTGCGCCACACCTGCTTTAGGTCGCTTTGTGTGTGTAAGGACCACCGAAACCCCTCTGTCGCCTCAGGAGTCACAGTAGGACTTTGCATGGAAGTCGCGGTTCTCTCAGCTGGTCCTCCGTGTTTTGAACTAAAAGTGAATATAGTCGTGAGAGAAGAGGTAAAAATGGAGGTTTTCACAGGTGAAATAGTGCAAAGTTCGCCCCGTCGTGACAGGCAGAAGGGTTGCGGCCGCGAGACCAGCAGGTGAAAAAGGAGGGCCAAACTTTTGTTTTTTTATACTAATTCAACTTTTCTCTGTTGACCAGGTAAACACAGCACACCGATATGGATTTAGGCAGGTCAGGGCCTTGAGGAAAGGGGTCTTCATCCTGCAGGTAAACTCTTGTAGGAGGCATCAGTTTGGCTGGGGAAGGGGGGTGAGCAGCTGAATTCTGGGATAGAGGCTCCTGAGGGTGGGCTGCACGTCACCTTGTAAGACAGAGTCCACCTGTGGTGCTGATAGAAATTGACTGACGACGGGAAATAAATATCATTTTGGATGCAGGTCTGAGTTCTCTGAGACAGCAGTCAAATGCAAATACTTAAAAAAAAAAAAAAATTCCCTCATTCAAAAATATACTCGAGTAAAAACAAGTCAAACACCGCTCAACTACAAAATTAATTTGATTAAAGCTGTTTAATGTTATAACCAATATAATCTTTTAACTATTTTATATAAATTGTTTTAAATCAAATTTACTGTACCCATAGATTAATCAGGTAAATGCAAATTAGCAGGTATTTATGAGGCTTTTGTGCATGTTAATGACTGTTATATTCTGTAAATTTAATTTATTGATATATTCTACAATCTAGGTGATCTGGTATTTGTTTAACTGGGCGACGGTTTGGTTAGGGAATCAAAATCAGCAGCAACCCCTCGAGTAAAATTTGTGTAGCTAGTTTATTGTAGTGACTTCAGTAGTGGATGGATTTTCTGTTTAAACGGTATTAAACTGCTGATGTTAAGAGTGACGTTCTGGTTGCAAAGCAGAGTGTAGTCCACATGCACCGAGACGGACGTCCTTTAGCAGGTTAAGATGACAGCCCGTGTAACATCTGCATTCTGTGAAGCATAGGTAGATATGTAGTCGATGTACTGCTTACACCTGTTAGGCTAGAAATACTGTGCAAAACCAACCTGCTGATTTTAGTGGGGTGTAGTGGTATTAAGTAAGCAGAAATGGGAACAGAGTAGGGAAACAAAACAGCTTTACTTTAAAATATGGTAAATGTGTTCACTACTTGAAATGGGGGACATAAAACTGGCCATGACCAAAATGCAGAAAAGTGTGGAAGTGTAATTTTTCCCAAAGGTCCCAGTGACTCAAGTATCTATATTTATAAGCATTTACAGAAGTCTGCAGTCTTTGGAAAAAATATTTATTTTTGTTCTGCAAAAAATTTTTTTTTTTTTTTTTTTTTTTTACAGATTAAGTAATCAAAACTTTGTCGTGATCTAAAAATCAAAGTTGGAGTAGGTAAACACAAGAAGGTATTTGAGACAAAACACTTTGGTGATTTGTTATGCAGATTGTCACAGCTGGCATTTGTGTGGTGAGGCAGGCATGCAAGTGGGGTCACTTTTGTTGTGTCACCATGCGGAGCATCTTCAGAGCCATACTCCCCTGATCCGATGGTATCTGTAAGAAAAAGGCAGAACTCGGTTCTCATGTACTGACCGGTAAGGTCATGTATACCTGTACACCTGCAGACCTTTTCTTAACCTGTTTTCTCACCCATCCTGTCTATTTGTGCGCACACATTTTTGTAGCTTCTCAGCCTCTTCTTTGTGGCCTGCTGGCTCTTACCATGTGACCAGCCCTGAGGATCCAGTAGAATGCAAAGTTCTTATAGCTCTTGTAGAAGGCTCCTGTTCGCTCTGGGCTAGCAGGGTCCTTCAGAGGTGACCACTTCAGAAGATTGAACTTTGGTAGACCAGCCCACTTCAGCTTCTTCACCCACTGCTCCTGACCTGTTGTGAGACAACCACAGGTTGACAGGTACAAGAAGTCATGTGATCTGACCAAACTCTTTTACACAAACACACATGTATCCCTGCAGTTACACAACTAGATCTCTGGTCTCTCTTCTTTAGTCATCCTTCATTCAACGTTAATTGGTTTCAAATGGGTTTCCTACCAAATGTATTGTTGGTTCAGTGATCACTTCAATGGGCATTTATTGTTTTTAGTTTCCCCCCCCCCCCCCTTAGTAGTAATTGCACAGATAAGATTTAGTCAGTGTATCTGAAGAACTTGCCTATGGTGTCCACAATTAAGTCCAGCTGCCCATTGTAGACAGTGACATTGATTTCAGCTGCTAGTAGCTGGTCCACTATGTCCACCACAGGTTTCATGAAATCTCCCTTCATGCTGTCGAAGACTTCATCAGCTTGGCCTGCAGGCAAAGCATCAACCTTTAGTTGAGTCTGGTCCAGTCTCAGTGGGTGAGTTACGTGATGAGATGAATGTAGATGGATTTTTTTCCCTGTGAGGAATGTACTATGTGTGTGTCTGTTACATCACAGCTACTATGTGTGTTATAAACTGGTCATGTGTGTAGTTTGTGATAAAACAGCCGTAGTATGTTGTAATGTCCACAGTAAGTGGATGGTGAAGGTGGGGAACACGCTGTTTGTGGGTGTGGTAAGGTAGTGATGGTTTAACTATGACAGCTATAATAGTATGGAACTTTGGGGGCACACCTCCCCATGTGACATTCTGAGGGATGATGCCCAGCTTCTTCCGGATCGGGCCGTTCATCAGCTGACTGAGGGACTGCTGATGCAGGGGACGGACATGGCGGTGTCTCAGTAAGGCTGTGGAGGGACACGCAGCACATCTGTGAACTCTTCTAGCCAGGACTCTTGACTGTTTCCCCCACCCCCACACTTCATTGGTCAGGAGACTGTGCTGCTCATGTGACTTGAAACACAACGTAAGTTCTGCATTTGGATGGAGCTTGAAAAATGTTCTTAGTGGCAGAGTGAAAACGCCTTACCAAGGTGTCCTGTTCCTGCAACGCTTCTTGCTTTGTCATTGGAAGCTTGGGTGAGGATGTTATAGAAGTTGACTCCATTGGTGTTCTGAAAGTACAAATTGTGCAGATGGGTTGAAGGAAGCTGCCTGGCCTGTGCTCAAAATTGTGTTGGGCAGTTAGTCTCAGGATATGGCTTCACTGCTCAAAATAAGAAAGCTGTTGCAATAATCTGCCCCCCTTCCTCCCAGGCCCCATGAAGAGCAGACATGCTATAGAGTGCAGTGTGTGAAGTTTCCGTAGAAATCCCAAAAATGTCTCAGTGGATTCATATTGATTTTTGAACACGTGCACAAGCTCATAGCCGATGGCATCACGTACCTGTTCTATCACTGTCTCCGTTTCAGACCATAATTCAGTGGCCCTTATGAAGTTGCCCTCCTTCACGGCCTGCTCTACAGCCGTGGCAGCCTTGCTGACCTCACCCAGGCCGGTGTCGTCCAGCAGCGACTAGGAATCACGACGGGGACAGACCAACAGTCAGAAATGCTGTATGTTAGTGTTTGCTGTGGCTGGAGGCCCAGCTGTGTGTCTCACAGCAGTTGGCTGACGTGCCAGTTAGTTTGCAGGGGTCACACGACCCAGCAGCTCACAGTCAGTCATTAAAAAAGTAAGAGACATTATACCACGGTGTTTTACTTACAGTGCTGTAAAGGTACGGCCCCCAAGTAAGGACAGAATCTGTTTAAAAAAAAAAAAAAAAAAACTTGTTTTACTATCTTTGCTCTGCATCTGCTTTTCCTACATAACCAATCATCAAGCACTACAGTGTGGCAGAAGATCCTGATCCTGAAACACGTAAAAGACATTTTGACCAAATGAGGCCGACGCATTTCTAAAATGAATAGATTCTCCAAAGGTCTCACACTGTTCCCAAGAAAAAATTATCTATGACGGGAGAATGAAAACATACCTAAAGGAGAAATCCAGGAGTCTCCCAAAGCCACACCAGCAAAGTTGCATTTAACTTTCCCCTGTGACACAGCCTGAGATGAAAAAAGATTTTCAGGACAGGCCGGGCCCTGGACTTGAAGTTAAAGTTACGCCCTGTGTACGAAGAAGGAAGAGCCTTGGGAAAACACTGGAAAGTACCTTGGTGAGCTCCACAGCGATGGCAGCAGCCATTTTCCCTCCATATGACTCAGAGAAAATGTAAAAGGGAATTCCCTGCCAGGGGATCAAATGCACACATAAAAATGTGAAAAATTCATGACAAACTCTGTATAAGGAGAACATCCATGTCTTTAACCATGATGCCACCTACTGTCGTGTAGCAGCTGGCTGACAGCTCTTGAGACCAGTGGGTGCTCCTCAGCATACCTGAAATTCAGTCTTGGAGCTGAAGAAGTTGCTGAGCAGGACCATCATGTCAGCTGCCACCATGGCCACGTCTCTGGTGAAAGCCTCGTTGGAGTCCGTGTAGCTGAACCCGGTGCCGACGGGATTGTCCACAAACAGCACGCTGGCCGCCTGGACCTGGCAGAGCAGACAGCTGTTGACGTGTTGGTGCTCAGTGGTGCCACAGCAGGAGGTGACAGGGACTAGGCTGTGAGGGAACACGCTGGCAACGCAGTCGTCACTGTGCACAGTAGCTACTCACAGAGCAGAGAAAATACATTCAGTAAAAACGCAACAAAGAGGCACCGAACCCCGTAACGGTTTACAGAGGGCAAAACCGGCTCCCAAAAGGCTGTGCTGGCTGTGTAATTTATCCTTTTGTCGGACTCGACACTTTTAGTCTTGTGTAAATGTAGAAATGATACGGTTCACGTCGTTCCTTTTACCCAAGTCGTATTTCTGGGTTTCAGGTCTCTGTCCAAGGGTCCGATTTCCTCGAAGTTCCCGAAACCACAGCTGGAGCCGCCTGGACCACCCTGTCAGAGACGAATCAGAAGACTGGTCTTGAGTTTTTATGGCATCAGAGGAGGTGAAAGAAACAAGTACCAACATGTGAGAAATACAGTGGCAACATGATATTTATTCGCCGCAATTTAGGGTCGAGGAAATTCTTTTAATAGATTAACGGGGAAATTTGTTCACCTGCAGCCACATGACGAGCGGCAGTTGTTTGAAACTTCCCTCTGAGCCACCGGCGTAGTAGAGCCACCAGAACATGTGCGCCCCCTGGCGGACGTCCACGTAGCCCCACGCCTCGGCCGGCGGCGCTGCTCTCGCGCAGACTGCGGTGAGAAAAACACGTCAGAGTCCCACGACTTCTGCTTGGTAATAACGCACGGATGTATGGAAAATATTTCTACTGAGAAAAATGTGCACGACTGACACACACAGTTTAACAGTTGCTGAATCAAGGACGAACTCGTTATACAGCTGGAAAATGTTAACAAAAACTAAGGATATACTGGAAATAATTTGTTCCACATCTTGAGACCACCGACCTGCCACGTGCAGTTGAACTTAGACACGGCTACACACACACACACACACACACACACACACACACACACACACACGGCCCTCCATGTGAATTTACACGTCTGCTGCTGCTCAGGTTTCGCAGTTCCTTTTTAATCTAAGCCGGACACTGTGATGATTTCCTGCCCAAAGTGTCCGTTACTTTCATCTTCATCGCGAGGAGAAAAGTGAGAACATATACATTTACATATTATTTAGTCGCTCTTGTCCAGCTGTGCACTACTTGAGATGCAAGGTTACATTTCATTTTTTTACATACACTGTGACCCCGCAGACATGCCCCGCACACCGCAGAGAACATTGTCAGACAAACCCCGCAAACGGACCCCTCGCCCTCCTCTCTCGGAACCACGAGACCCGTTCGCCAACCTGAACCGCCGAGAAGCAGCAGCAGAGCCGCGGCCGCCCGGAGCGCCTCCATCACCGGACCGAAGCGTAAAATGCGCCGCTGAAACAAACAGGAATCATATGACCCGCTGGTCACGTGATCTAAACTCGGGGCCGGCCGGCCGTGCGGTTCTCCTCCTCCAGCCCGCCAGGGGGCAGCAGCCAAAAGCAGCTTTTGTTTAAACCGACTCGTCATATTAAACTGCGAGCGCCCGGTTTGAGTGCGTGTTGTGTCGTCAGCGATGGCGCTGTCTGCCCCCAGTACGGTGCGGGTCCGGGTGTGTTTCGACTACCCGCCC
The DNA here is from genome assembly GCA_900497675.1 of Arapaima gigas. Taxonomy (NCBI): domain Eukaryota; kingdom Metazoa; phylum Chordata; class Actinopteri; order Osteoglossiformes; family Osteoglossidae; genus Arapaima; species Arapaima gigas. The sequence continues at coordinate 882,794 of UFQX01000166.1, read as the reverse complement.
CCCGCGGTGCCCGACTGCCGCATGTGCTGGGTGCTCGTGGACCTGAACCGGTGCCGCGTGGTGGCGGATCTCGCGAGCATCATCCGGGACAAGCTGGAGTTCAGCCGGCGGACGGTGCTCGACCTGTTCATGGAGGACTGCTACCTGCCCCCCGGGGAGAGCGCGCACGTCGTCCGCGACAACGACACCATCAGGCGAGTCCGCGTGCGGGAGTTACACGCGTGCGGTGTTTCTCTGTGTCCCCACGGTGGCGTTTGGCGCCCCAGCAGGACATGTTTACAGCCTCAGCGAGAGCCGTTGCCTCACAGGCGCTGTGCTGTTTTCCTCTTGGCAGAGTGAAGGTGGACGTCCTGCCGCAGGCGAACGGCTGCGCGTCCAGCGGGGACGTGGACGCCGTGGCTCCCAGCAGCAGCAAGCGGAGACGGGAGCAGCTGGCGGAGGAAGAGGAGGTCGTGGTGAAGAAGCGGCGAAAGAAGAAGAGGAGGCGGCTCGAGGAGGAAGCCCCCCCGCTCCAGGCGGAGCAGGAGGAGACAACGAGGAGGAAGAAAAAGAAGAAGGAGGACAAAGCTGGTCCAGAACGATTGGTGGTGCCCTCAGAGCCCGTGTGTCCGCAGAAAGCCCCCGCGGTGCATAAGGAGGACGGGAAGCAGTTGGTTCCCGGTGCCATGGCAACCCGCAGGACTGTGGGGAAGAAACGGGCCTGTAGCTCCTCAGAGACCAGCAGCAGCAGTGAGGAAGAACCTCCTAGAAAAGGTGTGGCACAGAGGGGCAGCGCGATCAGCAAACCCACAGCGAAGCCCACAGCCCCCGGTTCACCGGACTCTTCCTCAGAGCCGTCTGATACAGCAGTGCTGCAGGGGGCGAAGGCACCCCAGACGACCCCCAGAGACCCTCCAGCTGCTGCTGGTGATGCTGAGGCGAAGGGACCGGGGGTGAAAGCTGCGAGCTCCAGCTCAGACGGCAGCAGCAGTGAGGTGGAGCTGGTGATCAAGCGGCCAGACCCTGCGGTACTGGCAGGGTTGCCCCCCTGGGGCTTTGGACGGGCCGGTCAGCAGCCCAGGGGGGTGGGCAGAGGCGGCGTTACAGCTGCTGGCAGGGGGGTCGGGAGAGGAAACATCTGGCCGCCCCAAAAGGGAGGTGGCGGTAGAGGAGCTGGGAGGGGGGGGCATGGGGTGGGTCGGGGGGGCCCTCTGCAGAACGGGCCTCACTTCCTCGGCCAGAACGGGCCTCACTTTCTCGGCCAGAACGGGCAGCAGAAGAACCACCAGGACGAGATCCTGACGAACCGCACCGTGGTTTTACAGGTGGGTTTCTGTACTGGTCTGCAGGTAACTGGTACATATGAACCAATCGAGTTGGTGGGGGGGGGAGAACAGCTTGAGGATCTGGTGATGTTACAGGCTCGAGTCCCAGAAAGGGCCACATAGTGTAACTCGTCAAAATTGTTCTCAGCCGCAATCAAACCTTCTTCCACCTGCTCGACCTTTCCAGAACCCCCTGGGCTGCGCTCCGCCCAGGGACTACAGCAGCCTGCCTCTGCTGGCTGCCCCCCCGGCTGTGGGTCAGAAGATTGCCTTCAAGGTAAGAGCAGAGGTCTTGGGTGAGAGTGACGGCACCTGCTGTCAGTAGTGACCAGCCAGTGACCTGTGACACGCGTGTGAAAAACACCATTAAGCGATTCCTCCCGTTTCCACACAGCTGCTGGAGCTCAGTGAGAACTACACGCCTGAGGTGTCGGACTATAAGGCAAGGAGTTTATTTTTTTTACCTTGGTAGATCATGTGGGAAGTCCAGCTTGTGCAGCTTGTCAGATTTTTTTTTTTCCCTCTCCGAATCCAGGGATCTGCCTGTTTCTTGCTGAGTCTGTTTGCAGTAATAAAGCAGCTCTGACTTCTGTCTCCAGCCTGGATTTTACCACGTATACCCTGTTTCCAGAGCGTCTCCTCTAGCAGTGCAGTAACTTCTTGCCTCTTCTGTAATCAGGAAGGGAAGATTGTTGGTTTTAACCAGACCACCAGACAAGTGGAACTGGAGCTGCTGTCATCAGTCCCAGGTACGATGATGCTAACCGTTCTCTCTTCTTATTGTGAGACAAGTTCAGATAATTGGCTCTTTCACCACGTTTGAGGGTCTGACATTTGCCAGAGACCTCCCACGATCATTTCTAAAGATCAGAATGCTGCACCTCGTAGCTAAAAAGCAAATCGGCACCATATTAATAGTCTCCCTTTCCACTGGGGAGTTGTCATAACCCCCTAGGATGTTCACATACATTGGACTGAGTCTGATTGTCATTCAAACGTTTTTTGCCTGCAGCCCCATCAGAGCCGGGGAAGTTTGACCTTGTCTACCAGGCCCCGGATGGGTCTGAGGTCGTCGAGTATGCAGTGTCTCGCGGCTCCCAGGTAACGGCTGCCCTGACAAGGCGCTCAGAGTTGGCTGGTCACGAGTTAAGGATTTCCCAATATTTGAGTCAGCAGGGGATGTAGTGGTTATAAGCATCTTCTCAACACTTTAAAAGCTCAGGTCTGAATCCTTTGAGAAAGGTACATACCCTGGATTGTTCCACTAAAACATTATCCCGGTGTATAAATGGTAAAATAATTGATAGTAGCTTAATATGTGAACCAAATAGTCACATGAACAAAATGAATTGCAGAAGTTGACATGAATGCAGGATCTGCTGCGGAACTGCTCAGACGTCCGGGTTCTGAAGCTTCTCTTCACCCCTTGGTCTTGTTCTGGACAATTTCAAGACTGAATCTGTACAGCTGTGTGTAAGTAGGGTGTTTCTGAGCATCTTTTGTGTTTAATGCAGCTAACAGAGCACTGGGAGTCCCTCCTGGAGCCGAGGCTTCTCCTGGAGAACGTGACCTGAGGCTTCTGGCGGAGAACATGAGGACCAAGTGGTGATGAGTTTTTGGCTGAGAGACACGGACGCAGTGTGTGGGGGGGTGCATTTCTTCTGTTGGAGGGGGGCTTGTGGGAAAGTGCTTTTACTGGCTTTGTATTTTATAAGGTTGTTAATTTCTTTTCACTTTTAGTGAAATAAATATTGTCTAGAAAACAGACAGCTTTGGCCGGCTGTTAATGTTGTGACGCATCTTTTAAAAAAAAAAAAAAAATCTGTTTTGTTGAATTGGTTAAATCTGTTCGGATTAATTTTATTTCAATTTGATGGTGTTTTGTGGATCGTCTGTAGTAAACACCAGTGGAAATTATTTCAACTTTATGTGGTCTTGGTTTTGAATTGTTCACATTTAAAATCTGCTTCCTTGCAGTGTAAATATGTATGTGCTACAGGGCTGATAAATTCAAGCTGATTTGCAGTGACTTGCCATGTAAACATAACCAACTGATTTCAACTATTTATTTTGCCCACTTCCACTAATCACTTGTCCTCTGTGTCCATGACTGTGGTTCTGGGTTAAGCGGAAAGGACGTGAGTGGAGTTGCCTGCAGTATTTCCACGAATCGTTTTTCTAACCAGTACAATATGGCGACACCCAGTGGCGGAACTATAAATGACACCTTCGCTCGCGGCGACGGTAAATAAAGTGTTTGTCAAACGCATTGATTTGTGAATTAATATGGAATCGCGCTCACGTTTTCTACTGGCTAATACTTTCAAAATGATATTTTTCGTTTCCTTCAGACGCAAACTTCCACAGAAATGTACCTATCATGTCCAGAACAGGGGCCAGGGGGCTAAAAGCTAAATATTTTTCCAGTAGTTCCCAGGGGAGAAATTAATGGAATCCTCTTAACTTTCAAGATATTTGTCGAATCAGCGACACTAAATACAAAACCTGTGTTTGGCAGGAATTACACCGACACTTATTGCCACTCGTGGGAAGGACCGCGTGTTCCCCTCGGCCGGTCGCGGCCACCTTGCCGTCACCGAGGCGGGAGAAGGACGCCACCTGGGGGCGCTATGCGGTCCTCCGCGCCGGTGCTCGTGATGCTATACTGATGTCACGAACGACGAGGGCGTGCGGGCTGACGACGACAATGGTGCTGGGGATGGTGGCTCAGTCCGCCGCCCGCAGAGCGCAGTGAGGACCCCCCGCAGGACGATGGAGGGCGCGACGCTGCGCGATCACGAGCAGCTGCTGCGCTTCCTCGGCAAACTGAAGGAGGTGTTCGACGTCTGCGACGAGGACGCGGACGGATTCATCCGCATCGAGCACTTCGTCAACCTGGGCTTGCGCTTCGGCCAGGGGGACGAGGTGGGTCAGCGGGGCCGCGCCGTGGAGCAGCACACCCGCAAACACACCCGCAAACACACCGCAAACACATCAGCCTCTCCACGCTGGTAAACTGAAGCGCGTCGGTCTGGTATCACATGTCGGCGAAACAGGTGCGATTTTCCGTGTTTTTCAGCGTAATAAAGCGACGGCGCGGCGACGTCAGTGCGGGAATCGGCGGATAAACAAATCCTGGTTATTCCGTCTTATAATATCCCACATCGCCTCCTCTACCGCTCGTTTCACCCGTTTTGGCTCTAAAATAGAGCTGCCGTTTTTTTTAAAACAGCAGCTGTGTAGGATTTTTATTGCCCGCTTTCCACTTTAACTGCAACCGTGATTTGAAAAGATGCTTTAGGTTGATCTCATTATGTTTCCTGCCCACTTTTGCGCTGTATAAGATGCTGCCAGTATTTCTCCATGTCCACAAACAACGCTGAGCCGCAGCGGCACTATGTTTGGTCCATTGACGCGGTACCCAGTCTGTTTCTGAAGATGGATGTGAATGAAAATATGAAATGATGTCTTAGATCCCTCAAAACTGCTTAAAGGTTCAGCAGCTGATTCCCCAAATGCACTCCTGCTTTCAAAGGTACGATGGGGGTTTAGTGGTTTTAACTGTTCCTCTCTTGCAAACTGAAGGGTTTGGGTTCTGATCCCACTACTTCTGTAGCCTTTGATCAAAGTGCTCTGGATTGATGCGGTAAAAATACCCGGCTGTGTGAACAGTGGTGGATCATCGGGAAGTTGTCGTGATGAAAGTGTGAGCTAAATAAATATTAATAAAGCTAGCAGGGATCTGTCAGGCAGCCTTTATCATCAAAGAGAAGAATCTGGGTGAGTTTTGGAAAAATCCAGCTCTTGCTTCTCAGAAGGATGAGGTTCTGCTCAGGAACGAACAGCGAGGAATTACTTTTTTATTCACCCTCCTTGCATAGTAGCATCTCTCAGTGACAAAAACTGATCTTCTCCCCCCAGCAGAGACCCCCTGCGTTCACCGGCCTGCTGATCATCCCCAAAATGCTGTATCTTCTGCCCATTTATGCAGCTCAGTATTTGTACCGAAGCCGTTCAGGATGAGAATCTGCTAAGAGCTGCAAGAAGCTGCATCCACCCGGCATTCGATCGTTGAGTTTTTTTTTTTATGATTTAAATACGGTTTACAATTGTTCCAGTTAAACATACTTATAATAGACCTATTTGGAAATACTCAATTTAACTATGAAAAAAACAAGATGAATACAGTCGAAATTTAAATCATTACCTCAAGCGGACAACATTAAATAATAAAGCCCTTGTTTTACATTAATTGGAGAGATGTGTAAAAATCATAATCTAATTTCCGTTTGCAGTTTGTTTAAATTTAGTCCGACGACAGCGGCGGCTTTGGTCACAGTGTTGCGGGGCACCGAGCGCAGAACGACCCCCCATTATTGATCTTGGTGTTAAAGAATTTCATGAATCTTCAAGCAGTCGGGTTTTGCCCTCGAAGCTGCGGATCGAATGGCCTCCTTTAAATGGTCTGTTTTACACTCGTTTTCCCTCTCAGAGTTTCTACTCACACCTGCGTTCTCCTTCCCAGGTGAGGCGTTTATCTGAGTACCTGGACCCCGGCTGCCAGGGGAAGATCAACTTTAAGAGCTTCTGCCATGGAGTGTTTGCCATCAAAGGTAATATTCTCAATAGAGGGGATTTCTTCAAAGGCTGAACTTGCTTCCTCACTATTTTTAGATAAATCAGACTGGTTTCAATAGAATCATTAAGCGTGAAACTTGTGACCACGATAGAGCAAAAATGAGACATTTCTACTGGTCGCTGGGGTTGTCCTTACGGCCGGATAGCGGTTCCTCCAACTTGAGAACAACGAGGAGGTGGACAAGTGGCTGGTTCCACATCTCCAGCGAGGGGTTTGCCAGTGAAGTCTCTGGTCACTGTGAACTTCAGGGTGGTGTGTGACAGAAGAAGCGCAGCTCCTCGTGGGTCACTTTGCTGCTGTGTTAAGCCGGTTACCAGCGTTTGGGGTTTTGCGTCGGCTGCGCTCCGCATTCCCCTGATTTCTGCGTTTTACTAATTCATAACGTTCCCCTTGTTTTTCCCCCACCCGGCACTGAGGGTCTTTAGCCTGCTGTGGCACTGGGGGATATTCATAGGACAGGGCAAGTTCTGACCTTCCCACCTGGCTTATTAAACCCCTCCTGCCCCCTGGCCCACACTAGTCCCCACTGTGGAACTGGGTTTTTCTGCCCCCCAACACCCCTGTCAGTGTTTCAAGGGGCGCGGTAAGCAGGGGTGTGTGAATGTTTCATGAGCGCTGGGCTTTGGCGTTACAGCGCAGCGCCGTAACATCTGCTGCACTTTACACTGTTCATTTTGCCCACATATTGCTCTGATCTGTTAGTGAGGACTGGGGTGGGGTTGGGGGGGGGGTGTTAATTTTTTTTGTTAAGCAAATCATGTATAATTATATTGTAATATATAATAAGTGGTGGTTGCATTATTGTGAAACACTGACCTAAGCACAGGTGTGTTTGTGCACAGCTTTGCCGGCGCTGTGTCGTGTCAGACACGTGCTTTCAGGGAGCTGTAGGCTAACTGACGTTTCTCCACCTCCCAGGATGTGAGGAGATGCTGAAGAGCGCGCTGGGCTCCTGCCATTTGAACGCTCGGCCACAGGAGACGGACAATGGTTACTACTATCAGGTGGGTGGGAGATGCTCGCAACAATTTGCTCAGACATGTGGGGCAGATGTTGGGGTGAATGTCCCACTGGTAGCTGAACATTGGTGTTTGGGTCTAGGTTTGAATCCAGCTGGGGGGGGCAGAGGTTGCATGTCTCCCCTGTGTTGATAACCCAAAGATGGATGTGTAAGACAAACCACTGCTGTACCCTCTCATACTTTGAAACCATGGAATCGGACCTCGTGGGTTCAGTTCAACTGGATGGCACTTGTCTCCTACCCAAGAGGCTTTGCAGAAGAACTGCGGTCAGTAGAGGGCGGTATTCTGCCAACATTGAGATGTCAGTTCGGTGCAGACTGGGAAGGATTATGAGAAAATCGAGGCACAGACTTTGTCTGGCACTGTTTTTTCTAACAGCAAGAGTGTCGGTCTCAAAAGAACAAGGCCACCACGGAGTTACTATTTCTGGATGTTCTTCCCTGTAGACAGTGATAGTCTCCTTCTCGGGCCAGATGAATACCTCCGAGGACCACTTTTTGAAGTAGTGTTCTGTGAAATGTCGCACCTGAAGCGGGAACTATTTTTGGCCTGGACTTTGCCAAAAATAAATGGATCTTGTGACTTAAAACTGAATATAAAGGAGTAAAAAGTACATAGTTTTTCTTGATGTTTGAGGAGTTTAAAATAAAATTTTTCCAGTCCTGGAGAAAATATTACACACCAGGCTGAACTGCCAAACTTTGCTTCCAAAACTTTTGCTGTGTTTTTTTTTTTGCGGGGGGGGGGGG
>UFQX01000166.1:844935-875029 GCA_900497675.1 Arapaima gigas | reverse complement strand
TTTTTTTTTTTTTTTTTTTTTTTGGGGGGGGGGGGGGGGACACTTGGAGAATAACTAATGCTGTGCTCTGTGTGATTTGTTAGCTTTTCTTTCTTCATACTCCAGTTATTGTTTCTTAATTTTTCAGTTTTATCGGGTTTCACTTAATTTCCGGCAGTCCCCGCGTCGCGAGGGAGGACGACACAGGTGTAGACAGGGGGCACGAAGGGTCTTTATGAAGGACCCAGATTGAGTGCCAGAGGCCCCCTGGGGTCTGACCTTGTCTCCCAGCACCTGGTTCCACCTGCGTGTCTGCGTGTGCAGAGCTGTCACTTCTCGCTGTGCTTCGTTGAGTGCACCTCTCCCGGGAGCATCTCACCGCAGCAGCTCCCCATCTGGGTCTGTGTGTGTCTAGCAGTGGGGTCACCTCTCCAGCAAGCCTGGCCTTTTTTCTAAATACGTTGCAGGGATCATGTCTGCAACCCATCATAAAATCGTTTTAAAAAAAAAAAGGCCATTGTGGTGCCGGCTGTTCGTGTTGCTGCCATCTTTCCGGGCTGTTCTACTGAGGCGTGACACTTCCTTTAGGTGCCCACACTGCAATTTGCCTGAAAGTAGGCAGCAGCTTAGCTTGAATCGCACCCTGGAATGCAAATGGGCCGAAGGCAAGCTGAGCGTGCGCAGTGATCCCGTCCCCGCATTCCCCTCGGTGTCGCCACCGAGATCCAGCCCGGCTCAGCCTTGTTGCTGAGCAACAGCCCTAGAAGGGGAGTGGCTTAGTCCTCACCAGAGCGGTGGTGTCGGCGGGAGTGCGGAGAATGTGAATGAAGGGAGAACTTGAACAAACACTGACCACTGCTGCGCCAGACCAGCCAGGAAAGACCCTTCTTCCTCCCCTCCGGACTGTGACAGACGGGGTGTAGCTGACCTAGACCGCGGCAGCCAGTCTTCACCTGTGAGACAGTGGGCGGAGCTTGTTCTTCACACACGCTGTCTCGGTCGGTTCTGCTGAGAGGTGGGGGGGCATGGCGGGGCCCCGGCTGCAAGCAAAAGGGTAGGAGTTAGTGCTGCTCTGTGTGTGTGTGTGTGTGTGTGTGTGTGTATGCGCGCGCAGGCATGCGACAGAAAGCTCCGCAGCTGGCAGTCCCAGAATCCCATGTGTGTTTGCAGAACACAATCTGCTTTTCCAAAGCAGTTCAGTTCCAGTACCTTCTGAGGAGAAGGGCAGAGTTTGAACAGCTCGAACTTTAGTGTGGGAGGGGTGGGATGCGTTGAGGCTGGGGGGGGGTTAACAGTGAATCACCACTTGCTGTGTGTGCTGCTCCTGAGATGCTGAGTCTGTGTCTGCGTGGTGTTTGTGTCTCGCCGGGAGAAGAACGGGAATCAGCCGGTCTTCCTCACTGCAACCCTGCGCTGAGCTCTCTTTTGTCTTTAACATCACTGGTTCTTTAGCTGGTTGGTGTAACATGTTCTCCTTAAACTTGTTCTCCTACATGCAGCATCACAGTGGTTTATGCACCTGGGTCTTGGTCTTATGTGCAGTAGTAGCTTCTGCTCTTAAGACCTGAACGCAGGTAAAAAGCTCAGCTGCTGGTTGCCTGTTATTGTATTAAAACTTGTAATCCGTTGTTCTGGACCTTTCCTGATGGAGGAGGGCGCAGCACTAAGAGCCCCCAGGTGAAGTCATTGTTCTCCTCACTGTCACGGCAGGGGGAGGCGGGGGGAAGGCAGCCCACCATCCCGTGTGTGAACCAGTTCTCTGACATCCCCCTGTTCCCCGAGGGCACATCTCTGCCTCACAGCGAGACTCAGGACTCGGACATGGACAGCTCTGACGGGGGCCCGTCTGACGACAGGTGAGGAGCCCGGGTTACGATCCTGTCTCCCACCAGCTCAGTTCCTTAGAATTCTACCATGTCATCAGTGATCAGAACTTATGTGCAGCCATCTTAGTCATTTACTGCAGTTGTGAGGGTGGAGAAGCAGCAATTGGATGGATTGTATTGGATTTCTTAGGGAAGATGTAAGCAGAAAGTGTTGTGGTCAGCCATGGAATCAGGATCTACTTTAGATGCTACTTTTCTAGCCTCCAAGGACCAAGTTCAAAGGAACCGTGTTTAAGTCTTGTTTGTACTTACAGCTCAGGGCAGCTGGACCCCTGCATCACCTCCAACCTGTGTGCACATTCCCCGGCCTCTGTGATCTCTGCCGAGGAGCAGTTTGAAGACTATGGCGAGAGTGAAGATGTTGACTTCACCCCAGGTAGCCCCTGCCCCGATGATGAGACTCGTACCAACGGATACTCAGACCTTGGCTCCTCTGTGCCATCTAGGTAATCCCTGTTACCGACCATCCCAGCAAGCACACTGCACTCCTCAGATGTGTGGGATGTTCCCAAAACTCTTGAGGCAGATATTCTACAACAGGCCTGTTGCCCCCGCAGCGCTGGACACACCCCTCAGAAGATGAGGCACCTTTACTGCAGTGAGTTGCCGGATGTCTACTGCTCACAATGCTGCAGAAAGGTCAACCTGCTCAACGACCTGGAGGCGCGACTTAAGAACCTTAGGGCTAACAGGTATGGACCCCAGGGGGGGCACAGCCTCTACAGGGTAGCATGAGGACCACCCACCCACACAGGCAACATCTTACCCACGTCACACTGAGAGAAGTGGAAGGTGTGCGAGAAAAGTCCGAGCTTGAACTGTAAATGATCTCTTCTCTCCATTGCTGTGATTTATCACTCTGCTGGAGTCACGTATCATTTAACGTAGCCGAGTTTGTAACGGGACTCGCTCTTCTTCTCCTTCGGCTCCACTTAAGGCTTGATTTTCCCTTTCAAATCCACTTCAAAGGGATTTTAATGTTGTTGCTATGACAGCAGCATCTTAGCTGAGCGCTGCGGAGAAATGCAGAGATGTCTTGTAGTGCGGAGGTGTAAACTAGGAATGGAAACCGGTCTGGTGGGTGAGTGCAGACAAAATCTGTTTGGGGGATGGGGTGGAAGTCTCCACACCCACAATGTTCAAAGTAGGACAAGTTGTTCCTTCAAATCTGGGGCAAGAGGAGGCTGTGGTCCAACAAATATTGGTAATATTAGTAATATATATTACTAATATATATATATATATATATATATATATATATAAAAATACCAGATTAAGTAGGATGTTCAGCTCCTTTGTTCACAAAATGCTAAATCCCTGTCCTGTCTGCTGTTGTTCAAATATACCAGTCTTCTTTCACACTTGTTTAAAGCATTACTTTATGCATTAATGATTTTTTTTTCCACCAAAAAAAAAAAAAAAAAATGGTTACAATGCAGTTATTTTTTGGTTATTTATGATTTTTCTATTTTTTGGAACCTTAAAATTCGAAATCAAGGTCCAGCAAATTGAGGACGGACTGCATTGTACTTTAAAGTTGCTCATGTGTCTCTCGTAGGATGAGGTGGACCATCATCTCACCAGACTGTGGCTTTTGCTGTGTCCCTCTGTGTGATTGAAGGGTGACATCAAAATGCATCTCAATTTCCAGTGAGATGTTCAAACCAGGGCTGGAAAAATTTGTGTTTTACATGCAAACGCAACAGCTGCTTCCTCAGGAATAAAAAAATATGTTTAAAAATATAAAAAATAAATTAGTCACTCTAATAAATATATTTTTCATTTGCAGCCCTAATAGAAAAATTTCCAGCACGGCCTTCGGAAGGTAAGTCTTGGTTATTATTAACTGTTAATAACTAGTCACTGTCCTCAAGTCATTCTTAGTAACTGGCTGGGTCGGCCTCAACGCGATGGCACTTGAAAGCGTGCGCGCGCACGCGCACACACACACACACACACACACACACACACTAAGCTATTCCTCATGTCCACCCCAGACAGCTCTTCCATAGCAGCAACTTCAGCAGTGGAAACGGCAGCACCGACGACTTGTTCTGTGACAGTGTTGACTCCTGTGACATTGACATCACTGAGAAGGTGTGTTGGGACGGTGGTTCGCTTGTAGTGGGGGGCTTGGCCGCGGTGGACATTGGTGGTGGTACCCCCTGCTGGATCATTATTCCCTTTTTTCTTACAGGTGAGCTACCTGGAGAAAAAAGTGACGGAGCTGGAAAACGAGAGCCTGGTGAGTGGAGACCTGAAGTCCAAGCTCAGGCAGGAGAACACACATCTTGTCCACAGGTACGTCCTGATACACACAGCCTGGATGCTTGCAGGCCCCCACTGTTGTCCAGTTATTCTCTGTGCCTTTGTTTGATCTTGTGTGATCTCACCTCAATTTATCTACTGCAGTGCATCAGTATTATTATTATTACTACTACATTTATGTATGTTATTATTAATAAGGAAAAGTCTTTTTTTAATTAAATGCTATTCTTTATCTCCAGCTTGATACTTAAACATTTCCCCATTGAAATGAATTGAAATTACGCTTTTGACTTATGAGATTTCCGCTTACGTGCTGATTTCCAGGCACGCATTAGGCTGTTAAGTAGGAAGGAAGCCTGTACTTGTGCTCTGCACATTTGTGATATTTGAAGCCATCTCGGAATGCCTCAGATGACATATTTACACGCACCCAGATACTGAACTCATCCACAAACATCTGAGACGCTCAAACGCACAGATCAGTTTTGACAACCTGGAGAAGAAAGAAAACTCAGAAGCTCAGACCCGCCCGGCCGGATGTTGCGACGTTGTGTGACTGCATTGTGATGTGCGGGGTGTTTGCTCAGGGTTCATGAACTGGAGGAGCAGGTGAAGGACCAAGAGGTTCGTGCAGAGCAGACGCTGGAGGACGAAATTAAAAGGCACCGTGAGGTGTATTGCAAGATGGGGAGGGACCGAAGTGCCCAGATCGAGCTGCTAAGTAACAGGTAACACCGTTCATTTCTTAACCCGTTTCGACACGCTGGAGGCCGACAAAATTTCTGTGCCGCACTTATGCTAATGAGCCACAGCTGAGCAGGCCTGGGGTCCCTGTGATGCCCAGATCAGAACATCCTACTATATTATGGAACTGGGTAGTGCTGAGCATAATGATGGCAGGATGGAAAGGAAGGGATGCACTTAACCATACAGATGTTCTTCCTAATAGAGTCCAACAGCTGGAGGAGGAGAACAGAGAGATGACTATGAATGTGTGCCGGCTGAAGTCGCAGACTGAGAAACTAGACCAGGTGTTGTTCATTCGCTCTGCTCTTTGAGACCATGCGGCGCTGCGTTCCTCAGCTTTCTCTCAATAAGACTCGCTGTGCTTGTGGGTGTGCAGGAGAAACAGCGAATGACGGACAAGCTGGAGGACACGAGTCTACGTCTGAAGGATGAGATGGACCTGTACAAAAGGATAATGGACAAACTCTGGCAGAACCGGAACCAGTTTCAAAAGGAAAAGGAGGCCATGCAGGAGGTAGACGCCTTTCTCAATGATAGGTCCACCCCTCTGGATGATAAGGGCCTTTTGAGACATCTTATCCCTGCCAACCCCTCCCTCAGGTGATCGAGGACCTGCGAAAGGAGTTGGAGCACCTGCAACTATTCAAGCTGGAGACAGAGACCCCGGGCCGAGGCCGGAGCGCCAGGACCCGTGAGATTGAGCTGGAGCATGAGGTGAAGCGCCTCAAACAGGTGGGTTACTATCTGCACTGGCTTTTTTGACAATGCTCAGGTTGTTATCTCCTTATCCTTGTTGTAATGCCCATATCTACTCTACGTGCTCTCCTCACACTCTCTTCTGCCCCCCCCCCCCTTGGTGCCTGGTGCTTAAGGAAAACCACAAGCTGCTGGATCAGAACGATGACCTTAACGCTCAGATCCTCAGTCTCAGCCTGTATGAGGCCAAAAATCTGTTCGGCACTCAGACCAAAGCCCAGTCCCTGGCTGCAGAGATTGACAGCGCTTCACGGGATGAGGTGAGTTGAGGGCAACTGACAGTGCATTGCCAGGAGGGGTGAGGAGGAAACCGATTGCCAGGATGAAGCATGAGTAGGGCAAATAGTACGATTGCCAAACCAGTGTCCTGCCAAAGCTTCTTCTGTGAACAGTGAACTGGATAAATTGCGATACATTATTCAGCCTAATAGTCACTAAAGTGGGGGTGGGAGGTGTTCATAGGATGGTTTGTGTTCATCACAGCTGGTGGATGCGCTGAAGGAGCAAGAGGAGATCAACTACCGTCTTAGGCAGTACATGGACAAGATCATCCTGGCCATCCTCGACCACAATCCATCCATCTTGGAGATTAAGAGCTAGATCCCCATTGATGGTGCATGACTGGCCAAAGAGGGTTCTCCATGTCAGAGAGGTTGGTCTGAAGTGGCTTTGCGTTTACAAAAAGGAACTGTGATCCTCTTCTGTACTAATCTGTAAATTCAGTTGCGTTGCTTTTCCTGTTTAGTCGGCACTTGTAACTACTGAAAAGAAAGAAGGTCGTTGAGATGATCGAAGGTAGTGGGCTTGAGGAAACCCAGTCATGTGATGGTTAGCATTTTTTAATCATACATCTAGACAAAACAGGGACCAAAATAACCCCACTTTGCTTGGGTTTCCCAAGTCCTTGTCATTAATTGAGGGCAAAGCTTTCGTTGATAATTTTAATCTTGGCTTCACATATTGGAGATGATACTTCATTTGCCCCGATGCCCCCAAAACGATTGCTTTGCTTTATGGGTGATGACTTCACTTTGGTTTGCCTTTGTCAAGACAAAATCTATCGCTTCTATGGAAAATAATTCTAACTCCAGCTTGTTTTTGAAATCTGAGCTGCTCCTGGTCTCCATTCTGTGTCTGCCAAATCTGCGGTGGGGCCCTGTTTGTGTGGGACAGGATGACTGTGGTAAGATGCAGGTAAGATGTGATTTTCCCCAAGGAAGATCCCTGTCCCAGCAGCACGTACTTGAGAAAAAACAAGACCTGTGAGACAACCCGTGGGGTTAGGTTATTTCAGACACCCAAGTAGATATAATGTAATTGCCATGGATCCATGGACTGTTAACATTTTTTCTCTGTGGGAGAAAGAGTTTCGATTTGTGTGGGTAGAACTAAGAAAATGAGGTCTTCTAGGACACCTCAATATGATTGATACATGACCTGCCAGCCAGCGAGGTCCTGGGCAACAGACCCTCTGGAGATCCTCTGCAAGAGAGCTTCTATTTGCACGTTGATGGAATAAAATAAACTGATTTACAGAAAAAGGTAGCGAGAGTCATTTTCACATGTGTATATCATATGGCAGATAAGCACTGATTTTCGCCAGACCGTTTAAAAAAACACTATAAATGTTTATGTAGAACGTCGTCTCACACTGCATCTTGTTTTCTTAGGACCTCAGAACATCCACAGTGTTAGAAAGAGATCGTAGTTAGAGCAAGAAAACGCCTAAAAAAAGGTAAATAACAGCTGTAGAGTAATTTTGCTTTGTTGCACAAACCGAGGGTTCTGTGTCTTTTTTTTCTTGTACTTGTGCCTTGGTATTAAATGTGTGCCACAATCACTATTTGTTCATGTTATTTTTCTGGTTGTAGAGAGCTTTTATAAATTTACTGTCTGTATTTTTCTGAGACTGTAAATGTTGTACAGAACTTGGTTGTTTGTGTTCGTGTGCCAACCAACACGTAAAAGATTATAAAGTGTCTCATTTACGATAATGTAAAAAAAAAAAAGGCAAAATGCCCTATGTACTGGATGGTCTGCTATCAACATTGCACTACCCCCCCAGAAGTTTACCTTGCAGATTCTTCTACTGACTTGTGGTTCGTGTTTTAAAGACAGTTCAGTTTTCTTACTCGCCTCCCTTTTTCTCGATTATATTTTCATCTCCATTTCTCTCGTTGGGGATGAAGGCAATATTACTGTTCTCCACGCTAAAGGCACGTTTATTGTCTTAGATGTTGCATTAAGGTCAGACATTTTCAAGCAGAATTTTGGACCAGCTAAGTAGTCAGTAGACGCATCTTCCCCAGGATGCGAAGCAGGATGATTTTTCTGCAGTCACTCCATGACTGTCTTTAACATCTATCCCTAGTGCACTGATAACAGAAGAAGAGGTGGTAGAAGGTAACATTGCCTGATCACCCAGTCCAATGTTCTGCTTTGTGGTCCATAGTTGTGTCTTCTTGGATGCTGACTGTGTTAAGATGCTGCACTGTAGAATAACTCTAGTTTACTTGGAGAGCAAGTTGATGATGCTTCTTGGATTGTTCAACTTAGCTGTGACATTGGTCAATCTTAAGTTGTAAATGGAATAAAAAAAACCTTGCACATGGCAGAAGGTTCAGATTCTTCCCTCTGATGTGACCAAACATCACATATCACTGTTCAAATGAATAACACGACTGCTCGGTGCCCTTAGTACGTGCGGTGTTTTCACGTCTCTGCGTTATAGTGTACGGGCAACCTGTTGTTTTTTCTTTTCAGTTCTCCGTGGCGACTCCTCCTCACACCTCAGTGACAAAGTGTAAAACAGGGTGAGCAGAGTGGTGTTGCCTATGGGATTAGGTCATTTATGCTGCTGTCTTTTTAATGCCGATTTATATGGGTAATTAGTGTGTTTTTTTTCCAGTAGTATCTATTTTATGCATTTTCACAGTTTGTGTAAGTGCTTGTGCTACACAGTTGAGATATTATCCCAGCTGTCTGATTTATGAACCTGTCAGTTCCCTCTTCCTCCAAGCGGATTATGATTCCACTGTAATGATAAAACCCAGTAAATTTCAACGTCAGTATTTCTCTAGGAAGCCCACCCGTGTAGCACAGACAAACTTCTCTTTACTCTCAGGTTCCATTATATTTAATTTTATTGTGGTTTAAAAATAAGCACACACAGCTGTAGGCTGAGGAGCAGCATGGATTTCTTTCACTTAGACGACCCAAACAGGTCTTGGTGGTTCTTTGTTGCTACCGAAAATGTCTTTGATCTGTCTGAAACCTCATGATGAAATCGAGAGAAACGACTAGAGAGAAAATTTGTGTTTTTAGTTTGCTGATAGTTTCCTTGATGGACAAATTTCTTTTTAAGTCATTCTAATTTCGTGACGAAGAGGAGCATTTACAGTCGGCTATACATTCATCCCCACGTGGTCACTGCTGGGTGTTAAAAACTCACAAATAGCCACTATTCAAAATGAGTTGTTCAATTGTCTTATAACTTGCAAGCAGTTACAGAAACTTAACTTTTATAACACGAGAGCTGTTCCGGGAGCACAATTTCTTACCCAACCGTGTTAAACTTCAGATGCCATTTTATCCGATCCACACAGATCTATGAAAAACAAACTAATAGTAGAGTTCAGTGGGTGTAACCTACACTATGTAATATTTGCCTGAACCTTTGTATCACAAATAAGGTATTTAAGAAACATAACCATAAACTAATCATCAGTATGTAGAAATTCTGTACTAATCCCTTATTACACCAATAATGAACACAATTCCATTCACAAAAGCTGTTGGAAATCAAAGCAGGGCATCTGTCTTAAGGGAACATGTATCTGTCCACCTAAGTAGAGCAGATATGTGTAATATGTGCTTTAATGGTTGTTTCATCATGAGCTGCTAATTTAAACATTTTTTCTCTGCAAATGTACTTTGCACAGTTACTGCAAAGTTGTGCTGGTTTTGCACAGCTTTTTTTTTTTTTTTTGCAGGCCAGACCCTTCATCTCATCCTCTTCTGTCCTTCTGGATTGGCCCCCCTGTGTGACTTTGGGTTGCTCAGGCGCCAGGCTGCTGTGCTTTTGGAGAAAAGTCTCAGTTAAAAGCACGGCAGCGCCGCTGTCTTTGCATGAGAGGAGAAACCAGCACTTTTCCAAGCTCCTCCAAAACCACCTTCTCCACATCCTTTAAAGCTTGCCGGTTTGGGATTTAGCTTATCGCATATCGCAGAGAAGTTGTACGTGGAGATGTCATTAATAGTGTAGATTGGTTTTCCTCCTGCGCCCGACTTTGTCGAGATTGTCCACATCTCCTTTGCTAACACTGCAGTCGAGGATGACGGTTGTTTCTTCTGGAGAACAGGCCTCAGCACCCCTGTGAAGTGCACTCTTCCTCCTTTTTGGGATTTACACCGCAAGAGTGGTTGTGGTGTTGAAAGCAAACATGAAAGACAACACCGTGTTTTACTTTACGGTGCCAACCTTGCTAATCTTGGTCTTCAGGAGCTCCTGTCTGAGCTCAAAGGGAGCTTAAAAAAAGATCACAGGTGGTGGTGTCCTCCCCGACACCTTCTGCCATGTCTAAACAACATACATACCTTCTTTTCTCTCCACAGCTCCACCAGTGTAAACCTGCATGTTCTGCATATGTTTTAGCTGACTTTAGTGATCAAATTGCAGGCTGAAAATATTAAATCTTAGAGGCATTTAGTGCTGTTAAGTTCAAAGTGGTTTAAACCAGCGTGTGGAACTGAAATAAAAATTCTTACAGCTCTTAAAACTAACAGATTCCACAATTGAACCATGCACTTTATCAAAAATATTTTATTGTTAGACAAATGCAAGAATAAACGTCCCTTTTCTGCCTGCAATTTTCTGCCACTTTGTGGACACAAGAAAAAACTGAGAAACATTTTTAAATGAACCCCAGCATCTTCACTCTTTCACTAGCGGGGGGGGGGGGCCTGTAGGGCAGCAGGTGTAGAAGTGGTTGGACCTGCTGTCTTTGGACTCAGAGAATTAGGATCCAATCCCACCTCCTGCTGTAGTTCTCAAGAACGAGGCGATTACTCTGGAGAAGTAAGTAAAAAATAACCAACAAGCTGCTCACATTCCGAGAATCTCTAACCCTGAAGCCTTTTTAAAAGCGACAAGACCTGGTACATTATTTGCTTTGGTGATTAATATGGTTGACATCTAGTAAGAGAGTCACAAGTTCAAATCCATCATTTGATACTTTAACACAACTGAGATGTGAAGTGGGGTTAGTGAGTGTGGTTGGGCAGATAATCTAGCAGTTCGGACTGTTGATCTGTGTCTAGAAGTCTGAGGATCAAATCTTAACTCGATGTTTCCTTCTGGCATTAATACAACTCAGACAACAAAGGTGGTTTGGTCTTTGAGGTGTTTTAGTCGAGTCTGGAAAAAGCTCCTGACTTCTTTTATAATCTTCCTTCTAAGGTCTTCTTGACATGTTAAAAAAAGAGGGTCAGTATTGTCTGTGGTGATATAGCTTAGCAGTTAAGTCGCTAGCATTCCACAGAGGCGGTCTGGGGTTCAAACCCTTTCTGTGTCAGCAACACATATTTTTGGCGTTGTAGGCCTTTCTAGAGTGCAACTGATGTTCACAGTGCTTTTCCTTCAATTGGATTTTATCAGTGCAAATGTTTTGACAGACAACAAATGCACGTTTAGAACTATAAGGGCTAAACAAAGAGTTGGCCCCATCAGCTCTGTGGTGTGTCGGCTAAGGTGCTGCAGACAGGTGGAAGAGGGCCAGTGTTCAACTCCCAGGTAAGTCAGTAAACGTTAATACGTTGAGGATGAGTGTATGACACCACTGCAGGGTCAGTGAACTGTGAGGTGGTTGGAACATATCTCTAGGTGTCTTAGCTATAATAGTAAGTCAGACAACTGCAGTAAATGTAGATTAGTGTATAAATACCATCCATACTCACATGATGCTGACAGTGTGGAAAAAGGCAGGCTGAGGTATACAGTCCATATTTACCTCCCTTGGGAGCCAAACCAGCTACCTCACTAGCATGAGAGTCAAGCTCCTTACCTGCTACGCCACACCATTCAAACACCTTCCTTATTCCACCACAGGTCGATTTCAGAGTATTGTGCTGAAGCACAGCAACCCTGAGACCTTAAGCTCACAAGCACATTGTCACAGTACTTTCCAGCACAACTATATTCAAAGTTTAGAGTTACAAAGATTACAGCAATATGACAAGAGACTTGAAACAAGTCACAACTGACAAGCGCTTTGAACCCAACACTGTCAGGTTCACACCTCTGTGTTTGATCCATTAGATTATCGGGCAGCTTTGCAAAGACTTCAAAACTAAGCTAACCACGAGGCTGCTTCTCACTAGCACTGACAGGGTATCAAAGGAGGCATCAACAAAACCCACCAAAGTAACGTATCAAACAGTTACGCAACCATGTGGAAAAAGTGTTCGCGTATCAAAGTGAACACGGCAATTAATAAAGTTCATCAATCTGTACAACATCTATACTAAGATCTAATGGTATTTGTGAATTTGCCTAAAGGAGTCATGTATGTTCTTCAACAACTTAGTTATTCACTTGCGTCCATTAGGTGGACAGATGCAGCCAGGATGTTGGCAGGATTTGCGTGCTAAGCTAGCTGGAAGCGAACGTGAAGGTTATCCCAGGTCAAATCAACCTCATTTTTTCCCATCATATACTTCAGATACTTTAAAGTTTGTTATCTATCGTTCAGAATATTAAGAGACAAAAGGAGGGACAATTCTCACACATACCTACGTCACAGTACCTTTCTTGTAAAACACACGCCCACATCCACATGCACAGACACCGGAAAACAGCTCAGACAGGTGAGCAGGAAGCGCCTAAGAGGTGTGTCAGGTGTTCCACAAGAAAGTGACAAGTGGGAAATACAAAAAACAGGACAGTTACAAGCAGGTGACAGGTAACTGATACACAGTGAACAGGTAAGAGCCAGGTGACTGACAGGCACGTGACAGGGGAGTCAGATTTGATTGACAGGTGAATAGCAGGTGCGCACGGAGCTCTTTATTATATTTAATAACCCTGTGCAAGACAAAATGCGTCCTTCACTATATTTTTTGTGACTTTACGGCGAATGATGACGTGGTCACTGAGTGCACGCCCTCCCTCAGCAGTGTGTGTGTGTGTTAATATCCACGCGGAGCGACGCTCGGGCTTCACGTTACTCGCACAGCGCGTAAGTAAATATGTGGAAAATTAAATTAAATTAAATTCGTTCGCTCACATGTTGCTCCCGTTTGGAAAATCTGTGAACAGTTTTACGCAGTTGCAGCACCGACGGGGTAAGTAGCCGTTTGCTGATGTTTCTCTTTACCTTTTAATAATTTCGCTTTACCTAATCGAGTACTACGTTTCTCCTCGGCTATGTTTATACATTTATTACCACGTTTAACCTGAGTGTTTTACACCACATCTGCGAAGTTCTGAAAAGGGCTCCAAGTTGAAACCGTGTGACGAAACGGCTGCCGTCCGCGCCGCTGTTTCACTTAAAAGGCGACGTGTTCTTAAGTTTGCAGAAATGTGAGAGACGATAAATAGCGGCCAGTAGTCGGTTAAGGGTTTGAAAAGAAAGAGCAGCTGTCGTTGGCGTATAAAAAGAGAAGATAAGGAGTTCGGTCTGCTTCGCGTTGCAGAAACTGCAGTCAGTGACTGACCTCTGACCCTTGACTACAGGCCACCCCTTCGTGAGGCCGGCATGGTGCAGAAGTATCAGTCTCCCGTGAGGGTCTATAAGCATCCTTTTGAGCTGGTGATGGCGGTGAGTGTCCACAGAAGGAGCAACAGACTGAATATTTATTCTTTTTTTCACAGTTTAAGCCAAAACTGATTACTAAAAATGTGCTTTTTTTGTCTGTTTTACAAGTTTGGTAAATTTTGAACCAAAATGACCAAAATCCTGGTTACTCATTCCTTCCTTGTTCCTATCCTGTCTTCTTCCAACAACACCAGATTGAACTGCAATTTATTCATATAGCTTATGCTTTTCTCAAAAGCAGCTTACAACGATTCTCCCATTAATACAGCTGGGTAATTTTTACCGCGGTAATGAAGGATAAGTACTATGATGACAGGTATTACAGCCAGAGGTGTGGTTCAAACCTGAGTCCTCCGAGTCCAGAAGCAGCTGCACTCATCACTACGACACCTGTTCCACCGAACAAAGATTTCAGGTCCAGGCTTTGAATATCAGTTACTGAAAACAAAACAATTAATATTTTAATATTAAGATATTTTATCGGGCAGTTGGTTGCGCAGTGGTTAGAGACACCACCCTTGGAGTTTGCACACCACAGGTTTGAATCCCACCGCCTTCAGCTCTACTCTTGAGAGAGTGCGGGTGAAACATTGTTTGTAGCTTAACTTTGTAAAGCTGCTTTGGAGGAAAGTATCAGCTAAATGAATAAAAATATATAATTTGTTCTCACTCCTTTCTGGATGACTGAATTTCAGTTACACAATAATACTCAATATAGGTATTTAACCACTGATCCTCCATCAAGATTTTCACTGGGTCCCTTTGCTTACTGTCTCTCTCTCTCTCTCTCGCCCCCAGGCGTATGAGAGGAGGTTCCCCACCTG
The DNA here is from genome assembly GCA_900497675.1 of Arapaima gigas. NCBI lineage: Eukaryota > Metazoa > Chordata > Actinopteri > Osteoglossiformes > Osteoglossidae > Arapaima > Arapaima gigas. The sequence continues at coordinate 860,755 of UFQX01000166.1, read as the reverse complement.
CCCTCTCATCCCCATGTTTGTGGGGAGTGATATCATTAGTGAGCTCCACAAAAACGATGGTGCCACTCGTGTGACTGAACGCCGCTGCAAGCTAGATGTAGATGCACCTCGGTTGCTGAAGAGGGTGTGGTTGCTTTTGTAAATGATACAACAGATGGGATCCTGGAGTTTGGAATCCTTCATCTACGATTTTTTTTTTTTTTTGTTTCCCCCCTGCAGATTGCTGGGGTGGACTTCTTATACTTCATCCAGAAGAATACCCTGGACATGCAGGAGCGAACACTGCACATTGAGGTGCACAATGAGACTTTCTCCAACAGGGTCATTGTCCATGAACTGTGCAGCTATTCGGTAAGGCCCTCCAACCCACATTGAGATTTTTCATCTCGAGGTGTCCAGCGTGAATCCAGTAAAAACAACACAAAACTTCTGGTTTTGGAATTTTGACCTGTTACAGCAGAGATAATTTTCTCTTTACCTCCCAGTTTTGGGATGGAAGATGCCTGCAGCTTGCAGCATCAGTGAAAGCCACTTGGACTTTCTATCCACTCAGGTCCATCCAGAGAATGAAGACTGGACGTGTTTTGAACAGTCAGCAAGCTTGGACATCAAATCCTTCTTTGGTTTTGAGAACATGGCAGAAAAGATTGCTGTGAAGCAATATGCCAACAGCATTAAAAAAGTGTGTGTGAGCAAGAGGGCAAGACACCATAAGGATGCTGACCATTTGCCCCTTTTATGTTTTAATCGTATTCCCATTGTAGATATTTTATTTTATTTTTTTAGTGACGTAAGGGTGTAAAACCCTGAACAGTCAGACAGTGGAACTTGTGACAACTGGATAAAAGAAATGCTTTGCTAAATGTCCTAGTTAGAGTTGCTTGGTATAAACAACATTTTAATAAGCCGCCACTAAATAAATAACATTGCAGTGACGGCAATTTTTGAACATGCTGCACTAATATTTTCCCCTCAGGGGAAGGAAATAATTGAGTATCATCTGAAGGAGCTGGAGATGGAGGGTGTGACTCACATTCCTCGCTGGGCTCCACTTTCTGCCCGTCCGGTCGAGGCCGACACCCCCAAGAGACGTACGCAACCTGCTGTCTGTGTGTCCCATGGTAGCAACAGCAGTTCCAGTGAGCTTTCAGCTGGGACAACGGATGGTCAGTCTAGTAAACACACGGACACACCTTCTGCCCTGTCGTGTGTGAGGCACAGCTGCAGTCGTTGCTAAGTTCTCACAGAGCTGGTCCATCTAATGACTTGTCTCACCCTTTACAACTCCAGGGCTCTGTTATTTACACTTTGTGTGCTTGTGTGCTGCAGTTAAGCTGGAGGCAGACTATATCCAGCGCTACCTGGGGGACCTCACACCTCTGCAGGAGAGCTGCTTGATCCAGCTGCGCTTGTGGCTGCAGGAGACCCAGAAGGGCAAGGTGACTCACTGGGACACACAGATCTACCTATGCTTCAGGCCTGAGGATGGGCAGGGTAGTGATTGAATTTCTGGCCTTGAGACAGTCTAGAGAACTTTGAGTATTGTCTTGCACTGTCAAACTTTAAGTTGCTTTGGATAAAAGCATCAGCTAAAGAAAGAAGTGATATTACCACCCTGAAGTGTAACTGGAAACCCACCTATTTCACAGATCCCCAAGGACGAGCACATCTTGCGCTTCCTGCGGGCACGTGACTTCAGTGTGGACAAAGCTCGTGAGTTCCTCTGCCAGTCGCTCACTTGGCGGAAGCAGCATCAAGTGGACTACCTGCTGGAGGCATGGGCACCCCCACAGGTCCTGCTAGATTACTACTCCGGGGGCTGGCATCACCATGACAAAGGTACAAGGTGACAGCCTGTCACCAGAGGGAAATGGGACAGAATCTGTGTCTGGGTCAGCAATATAGTACCGTAAAGTATTACATAAGTACTGGTAGATTCAGACATAAAGCAACCCTCCCCACACCTTTTTTTTGTTTTTTTTTTTTTTTTTTTGAAAANCTGGTAGATTCAGACATAAAGCAACCCTCCCCACACCTTTTTTTTGTTTTTTTTTTTTTTTTTTTTTTTTTTTTTTTTTTTTTTTTTTTTTTTTTGAAAAGATAACCTAGCTATAAACTGTATTTCATTTATAAGCCATGGAACTTTGGGCCAGTGTCCCACCTGGCTGCTTTATTGACAGCGGGGAAACACATGATTGTAACGTGACGGCCGTCAGATGTTTTCCTGCCCTAACCCAACAGATGGGCGTCCCCTCTACGTCCTACGTTTGGGTCAGATGGACACTAAAGGACTGGTTCGTGCTGTGGGGCAAGAGTCCTTGCTGAGACACGTGAGTGAAGTGTGTGTCCCCACGTGAACACATGCGTGTCTCTGAATTTCCAAGTGCCGGTACTGTTACCGCCCTTATTTCTCTCACCCAGGTATTGGCAATCAACGAAGAGGGTCTCAGACGCTGTGGAGAGAACACACAGGTGTTCAGCCAGCCAATAAGGTACTGGAACAACCTATTCCAGCAGATACTTGCCAGGACACTGTGTTACCTTCACTGCCCTCACTGACACATGTTCCTGTGTCTGTGGAGTGAAACTTTGAACTTGTTTCGTTACCTACTGCAAATGATTAACTTCTGACAACAGCTTGGTACAAGTACCATATGTACAGAATGATGAGACTGGATAGGTACATAAATTTTTTTTTTTTTTTTCTTAGTATGACTTCTTAGTATTTCCTGCTAACTAAAATTGTGTGTGTGTGTGTGTGTGTTTAACTCATTTACATCTATTCATTTAGGTGACATTTTTTCCTCTGCCCCCCCCCCTCCCCAGTGTTAATCTGTTTTGAATTATTTACAATTTTGTACAGCAGGGCAGTTGGTTGGTTGGTTAGTTAGTTAGTGAAAGAAAAAAAGAAATTTCAGGATACCCCCCCTGGTTAAGGCCAGCTCAGCATAGGGTGGGATTTGAATCTGTTTAAGTTTTAAGTTCCATGATAATGGTTTCTACATTTTATTTTAAGCCCAGGCAAAAGTTGTGACCACTTTGGTACCTGCTGCTTTGTTGTGATTTATACAACAGAATGAATGTAAATTGAGAGGATTGAGTGCTATGCTTTAATTTGGTTAGAAGGTAGTCTAGACCACTGCATGATTTCTCTGCTCTCATAAAGCACAAGCATCTGTGAGAAAGAAGTGTCTGGTACCTGGAGGATGTGTTCCTTTCCATGATATGTAAAGTGAACATGTATGAGTTTCCTTATTGAGACAATAGGTTTGTGGTGTGTCATCCCATACTGAGCAGAAAGTATGACCTTCTATATCTTAATAAGGAAAGGTGTGTGTGTGTGTGTGTGTGTGTGTTCCTGCCTGCAGCTGCTGGACCTGTTTGGTGGACCTGGAGGGCCTGAGCATGAGGCATCTGTGGCGACCTGCTATTAAGGCACTGCTGCGTATCATCGAGGTGGTGGAGGCCAACTACCCCGAGACCCTGGGGTGTTTGCTTATTGTGAGGGCCCCCCGAGTGTTTCCTGTTCTCTGGACATTAGTAAGTGATAATTTTGGTAAAAATTTCCTTAGATAAATGCAAAAAGAATGTGTCAAACTCTAATGAACTCTCTTTTGCCATTGTAGTTATTATCAATGAAGAAAAGTATATTCTGATACTGTCTGGTACCCGTGATCTTCAGATCAGTCCCTTCATTGACGAAAACACTCGGAAGAAGTTCCTCATCTATGCAGGGAATGACTATCAGGGGGCAGGTGGCTTGGTGGAGTACATTGACCGTGAAGTCATTCCTGACTTTCTGGGTGGAGATTGCATGGTGAGTGTGGTACCCCTGAGGCAGCAGACAAATTTACTGCTGTCGACAGGTGCTGTAGTGTTTTGTTTGGAGCTTCAGTGCCAGATCAGAACAGGACACCTGGGGCAGGAGTGTGTTAATTCAGCCTCCTCAGTTACTGCATCTAGTGACATCTTTATGTTGGATTTCATGTAGCAGTTCATGAGAATTCACTTTCACAGTCAAGTTCAATTTCTATGTAAAATCAGATTTTTCAAGCAACTTACTCTGCGTTTATGACAAAACAACTCAAAAACTATGATCCTTGACACAGGAAAAGTGAGTGACATCACATCGACCACATGAACGTCTTTATAAGGTCTTCTCAACCATGTACGTGACCACGTGGAAGGCTCCCCTAAATGAATGATCAGTCTTGTTTTTGTCTCCATTTCTAATCAAACACCTAAGTTATGCTCATTGTTTGCTATTATTAATATTACTATTAGTAATAGTGTGACTTCAAATGGGGTTTGTACTGATTTGTCATTGTTTTGTCACAAAACAAACTCAAACTAGCTCAGTTATGACTGTTTACAAGTCTGGTAAACAAACGGGACTCAGCACCACATAATTTTAAACTTTTTGAATAATTTCCAGTTTACGCCCAAATTTATTAGAATTTAACTTAGGTGCAGTTCTCATAGTGTACTATGCTCATGATTATGGTAAATGTGTATATGATTTTCCCTCGGGAGTGACACACCTGAACTTGCTGGGTGCTTTACTGGAGTAAAATTAAGTGTCATGTGTCAATGAAATTAAAATAATTATTACAAAAATTACCACTAAAATTTGGTCTGTGGTTTATCCATTCAGTGCAGTGTCCCTGAGGGAGGACTGGTCCCCAAGAGCCTGTACAGGATGTCAGAAGAGGCAGGGAGTGAAGACGCGAGTCTTTGGGCAGAGACCCTCTATCACAGTGCCAGCATTACAAGGGGGGCTTCACATGAGGTGAGGTCACTGATATTGGTGAAAGTTTGCCTTTGGGTACTTGGATGAAAGTGGAATGATGCTTCTGCCCAGCAGCATACAGGACTGCCACCTAAAGGTGGAAGAGTTAAATTGCAAGATTGCTGTTTTGAAAGTGTGCTTGCAAAGTGCTTTTGAAGGCAGAAAGAAGCAAGAACACATTTTGAATTCTGAAAAACAGTTGGCATTAGTCATTAATTATATATATTTTTCACCTGAACGCAGGTGCTGGTGGAAGCGATTGATGCCTCCTCTGTTATCACCTGGGACTTTGATGTTTGCAAGGGTGATGTCATTTTTAGCATCTATCACTCAAAGCGTTTGCCCCAGCCCCCGAAGAAGGACGTACAGGGTGGGAACAGTGTGCAGCTGATTGACTGGTCCTGGCAGGAGGGACGGGACTACATTCCAGTGGAGTCACCCCTCACTTGCAGAGAGGGCGAGAGTGTGCAGGTCGGAGACAAAATTATTGGTAAATGAGTACCAAGTAATGCATGGTGAGAACTTGATAAAATACTCCTAATTATATTACATAGTCTCACCGTGGCACTATTTCCAGGCTATTAATGCAACATAATCTCAAGGTATTACAGAACTCTGGCAAGACACGAATGGCTGCAGCCTCCCATGTCTCCCATGTCTTCACTACCCTCTCTAACACCTGCAGGGCTCTCATGTGACCAGATGGGCTGGATTCTATTTACTGCAGTGGAAGTTTCACTGTTGCCCAACCTGCACCCCCTCTAGTAGGCCTCGCATGGACGAGATGCTGGCCAGCCTGCAGGTGTCGCCCCCCAGATGCAGGATCATGTACTACACTGAGCTGCTGGCCTCACATGATTTCAGGTCAGTTGGCCTACAGTGTTTTCCTTTCTCCCCAGTTGCTCTGTCTGCAGTGTCAACCTCGGAAGGGGTTGGTATTAACATGGAGACACAACCTCTCTCTTTTCCAGGGGCTCAATGACCAGCCTGGAGTCCAGCCACAGTGGCTTTTCTATGCTCAGTGCAGCCACAACCTCTTCTGGCCAGTCTTACTGCAGCTCTACTGTCTCTAGATAACACTGTTCGTATGATCAGAAACAAGGATTCAGGTTTTCCCAGAGATGGCTTTGAAGAGTATGGCCTGGAATTCCAACTGGAACACATTACTACCTCAGTGCACTGGTAATATACCACAACCCAGGTGTTGCATACAAGCTAACCTGAAAGCCACCCATGGTATAGGACTGTGTATTTTGGGAAAGCACAGATACCTTCCTACTTGTCAACTTGTGAGTTGGGAATTATGGGAAGTGAATACAATCCAGAGAAGTGTCTGCCATCCATTCTGGATGTACTGAATCAAAGGGAAAATTCCCCCAAACTTGGCTTTTGCTACCAATAAACATGAAAAAAATCAACCTCATATTTGTTTGTAATTCTATAAAGAAAGCAACATTTCGCTTATATATACCAATGTCAAAGGCTCCTATTGTATGAAAGTAGAGACTAGGAAATTTGAGGATAGAGTGTTATGCCATACAGTACATTGTTTTTTTTTTTTTTTTTTTTTTTTGTGGTCATCCAAGGTATCGAACATAAATTCTTTTTCTGGTATATATGCTTGAGCGGGGCTATACATTTATGTTGAATCTTTCTTTGTAAAGTTGCCGTTGTCACCAAGCGATTAATTTAGTTTTCTGATCCTGAAGCAGTATCTATGTCATGTTGTAATAATAGTAGCAAAAATGGTTGTGATTGTTGATATTTCAGGTGCTACATAGTTAGGCTTTCAACCCACTACTGTCTACTAGAAGGACACGAACATATGGAAACTACCAGTAAGCCTCATAAGATGAATATTCAACCTGCTAAAAGTGAGTGGATGATCTGAATCTAAATGTTAGGTCACTCAAGCACTCCTTGGTGTAAAAAGGCCGAATTTGGTATGTTCTGAGGGGATAACCTCCATATGAAAGTCCACAGGAAATACCACAGAATGGATTTGCAGTGTACTCCTGATCTTCTTCCATTATGGGTTCATGGTCAATGCTCTGCATGAGGCATAATTGATTTTTTTTAAGAAGTCACTTCACTTCTTGAGAACAGTGTTTGTCTGTTTTCCTCCATTTACTAAGTGATTCTATGAAAAAAAAAATCCAGATTTTACATGCATCCTCATGACTCTTAAATGGACAATTACATGGAGCGTCAAGTATCGTAATCCTCTGTGACTGGTGAGATGCTTGATGGCTCAGCAATGTGTGACTAGACATGTTGCAGAAACAAAGAGCATTACAATAAACAGCAAAGTCTGTGTAAGAAGACTGTAATTCCTATGAACTTGGGCACTAAAGATGCATAAGCCTGTACAGTATACTATGGCTAGTGATCATATTGTGTCACAATACAAAATGGTTTGGGTTTTCTTTTTTGCCAAATGGATTTTATCTGTGGACTTGAAAAAAGTGATTCAAGTAGAAAGTTTGCTAACTGTATGGAAATTCCAATCACTTGGCTCTGTCTGAAGACCCTTTTGCCAATAGATATTGTTCTCCTAGCTGTCACTGAGGAACAGTATGTTTGATGTCTTGGGGGGGGCTGAATACTTAAGGACGCAATCTTTTGTGAAGTGTAGTGCACAGGCAGCTAAATTCCTACAAATGGCACAATTTTTATTCTATGAAATGCCTAATGCTCAGTTATTTTGATGATTGTTAAGAAATATGGCTCACCAACTGGTGAGAGGAATAATGTTTAGTAATAATCTGAGTCATAAATGGGGTCTGTACAGTTCTTCTTCTGTCTCTATTGTTATTCTGTGCACCCTCACCTTCCCATCTGTTTCTATAAGGACAGACTTTGCCTGCTGTTTACTCCAAGAATCCCCCCCCCCATTTCATTTTATGTCAGTTAATTGTATAGCTTAAATTGTTCTCCACGCACTCGAGCGCACACTCCCACAGACGCTTCTACTGAATTAACTTCCTCCCAGTGCCATGAGGTGGCAGTTTTCCACCGGGTCATGTTTTCATATCTCTGGCATTCTACTGTGCTCTGATCAGTGTGAGTGTGGAGAGCTGCTTATAAAGAGTGACCTTTATCTCCAGACCTTTAGAATTTGTCATCAGAGTGCAAAGCAACAGAGCATTAGGAGCAGGTAACAGAGAGTGACACTTCCCTTGCCTGGTTTGATTTTTCTCCATATATGCAGCATAAAGTCTCTGGCTGTTATGTAGTATACAGGTCTCATTAAATGTTCCTCATTCCAACAGTCACATTTGTTTGTGATGAACTCCATCCCCTAAACATCACACACATTTACTATTATTCACAAATAACTTTTTTTTTTAAATTCTCAGCATCCCCTACTTTTAGGCCAGGTGACATGAATCTATTTACTAAAAAATGTGCTTTTGCCTGCTATAAAGTCTAGGATCTTTTCCAGTTAAGTTTGAGCTTTTTTTTTTTTGTTGAAACATCTTGCCGGCCTCATACCTGATTTTTAGACTCGCTGACTTCTTGTGTTTCTTGACATTTGAGTTATTTTCTTCATTAAATAATAGAGGACCCAGTGGGTCAGATGCTTCTCTGGCCCCTCAAGTGGGTAGTTTACTGTAATCTATCTTTGTTCTTTAGACAGGGGGATAAAACAATATAAGGAAATGCCACTACACTGAAATGCCACAGGTACTCGAAAGGAAGATGCAGGTCTTTTCTCTTCTGGTTCCTCAATCGGGTCTGAGTGTTTTTATGTACTTGTTTCACACCTGGGTGGGTGTGTGTGTGTGTGTGTGTGTGTGTGTGTGTGTGAGAGTGAGAATTCAGTTTTTGGTAGTTATGCAGTATACTTCAGTTATACTGCTGCTGTATGATCTCAGTCCTCAATGCCAATAAAGCAAATGGATCTTACAGCAGTGGTGTGCAGTCTCAATCTTCACAGCCATTTGCTGTACTGTTTTTAAACTAGTGGTGTGTAATACTCTGAACTGGATCTAGATGTTGGCCCTGTGTGACTACTTTGAGGGAAAATGTAATATAACAGTGGACACTTGGCAAGATTTGACGTCATATGCATTCGCAAAAAAGGAAGCACAGGAACTACTGCCTGTTTAAACTTAGAAAGAGATGAAAGCAGGTTCTAAACGTGGGCGTGATTGACACCCGGGGCTCTGTGGTTCACAGTCCGCTGGGATTGGTTAGACAACTCCCAAAAACGCAGAAGGGAGATGGAGAGAGCTACTCTGAGACATCTCTTGGCTTTCACTGCCTTTAGTCCCAGTCTGTAGCCAGCTCATTGTTCCTCTACAAAAAGCTTTTGAAGTCACTGGAAAGGTGATTCTCCAGCCCTACATACAGTAGTGTGTTCTTCCATCCTCCCTGTTTTCTTTCACATTTCCTGTTCTGTACAGCAAAGGGTAGCATTTGCTCTGTCAGCCAATTAACTTCAGGTATAGCTTGCCCATCCGAAGATGCACGCTTGTAGTTTAACATTTGAATGTGTGCTGTGTTACTTTCACTGTAATAATTTTACCGATATTTTAATAGAGCAGGTCTAACCCTTTGGGAGACACAGGATGGGTTCTGTGTTGGAACTCTGTGAATTAAGTCTCTGTCCTTAACTGCTTGATTAAAGGCATTTGGACCATAAGTCACTGTGACTAGTTATTCAAGTGTAACTTAGCTCTAATTTAAGTGAGAAAGCTGCAACCCCAAGGGGCCTTTAACTAGGTCTAGGTTAGTGCTTGGACATGGTGATCACTCAGTGTGGAATATTAGAACTCATGGTTTGAGGCTTCCCCTGAGGGAATAAGTAACAGTTACTGAATGCCTTTATCTCTCATCTTCAAAGAGCAAAACAACTGCATCTTAGAAGGTCCACCAGTAGCACCTTCATGATTCTGTCCACATGCACCAGTGTCCATTGAAAGGTCCTTCCACTGACCAGGGCGTCCTTCCAGGCTCTTGGCCAGCAGGTGCTGTACTGTTTTCAGAGACTGGTTAAGATGACCGCCTGGTATAACTGCGACCCCCCTAAGCTTATTCTACATTTATTGTGACAGGGGCAATCCCGTCTGATTGGCTAAGTGGGAAGTAGCCCCATGAGGACTATAGTTTGCAGGGCTATTTAAGGATACCTGTCCTTAACTGGCCTTCAATGTTTCAAAGAGCATCTTAACAGACAGCAACAACAGAACACGACTGGAAGGCTGGGGTTTCATAGCACCCAAAAAAAATTCATTAATTTATCTCATTAACTTTTATTTTGCCCTGTCATCCCTTAATCTCTATTTCCAAATTCAGTTGGCCTTTGATAGGTTTTTTACAGTGGTGTAAATGAATGCACTTCAAAAAAGCCTAGATGACATGTTTAGTTAATCCTCTCACTTTGATAACCAGCAATTAATGACATACCACTACATTGCTCTTGGCCCCAACTATGCACGGCCCTTCATCTGAAGGGATTTTAAGTACATGTGCAACCCACTACTTATTGCAGATGGAATAAAAAGAGTGAAGGCTGTAATATCTACAACCTTCTGAACGTGTTTTGGCTGTATTTCTGTCCTGAGTTGGTCATTTAATTACGCGGTTGTCTGAGGTTCCATTTTTTACATCTAGCTCACGTGCAATGGTTAAATAATATGTGAATGTATTTATCTACATACAAAAGACTGGTGTAGGATCTCCTTTATATATGTTATTAGTGTAATGTAGTTGAAACAGAATAACCAAAAATATGAGGTTATTCACTGCTATCTGAAAGCAGCAGGAGGCTAAAATAAGGAGCGTTTAATGCTGTGTGAGTAGAGAGAGACAGGTAATCCTGTTCTGAGATCTACAATCTGGTGCAGTCTATAATCTGTTGTCATCAGCTCCACATCACATTGAACACATGGTCTTTTAGATTAATTAGATTATTGATCCAATTATGCAAGTAAGGATGACAGGGGAGAAAAGCACCTGGAATCAGCAGAGATTATTTCCACTTGTTTTTCAGTTCTTGTCTAAAAAGTCACACAATTAATTAATTCAGCATTGTGATCTTAACCAGTACTGGCAAGCTGCTCAAAACTAATAACCTATTATACCTTGACTTCTGCTGAATGATTAAATAGCCTTGTATACCTTATATTAATTCTAATATCATTCAGGTAGACCACAAAGTGTGTCATCCTTGGTAAAACGGAAGCTAATGTGGATTTTTTAGGATTAGGATTTTTTTTTCTGAAAGAGAGACCACTGTGGTGGAATGCATTTTCAAAGCCGTTAAAATTGTATCCTGGCCACAGCACCATTCCTCATCATTATGTAAATACTGTAGGCTAATAAAGCTGTCGACCGTTCCGAGTGGAATTTGTCTGAGAAAGAGGCACTAATTCGCTAATTCCACTGAAGTCGTCCCGTTCTCTACACTGAAGTCTGACTTTACAGCAAACGAACAACGTGTGGGATCAGCTCTGAACAAACTGAGAGGCAACATTGCTGTCTTTCAGATGCTTACATATGTCAGCATTACCACTGGATAAAATTCACACTGAAATTCCTCCTTATTGCTGGAGAAGACTGTGTATGAAATTTTTGCCTTTCTTTTTGCTCATAAAAGGAGAATGGACTGTAAAGAAAACGTGCAGCTGACTGTTCTCAGTATACCCGGAGTAGGGATTGCTGTATTATATGCCTTTAACAATAGTCACTACTGGCTTTGTTACCTGGTGCTGCCCAGATCAAAAAGGTGTATTGGCAGAAAGGAAAAAAGTAACAACACACCGTACAATCATGAAACGCTTGCACCATTCAGCCATAGGGATATGGCACACAGAGCAGTACATAGTACCATATTACTGGATACTTGTTTTCATAGATAAAAGGTCCGTTGTTCAAATAAATAACTGCCATGGCCATGATGCAATTCATTTTTTGCTCTTCCTTAATCAGCAGACATCAGTCCTTGTCAGGACATATGCTATAGATAACCAAATATGAGATATAATCAAGGTCAACTTAAAAAAGAACCACAGGGTCAACTCCAACATGTACAGTTTTTGTGAACGATGAAGTTTTCTGTTTTTCTTTGGTAGCAAAGGTTCAACAGTTATCTTTTTTGTCAAGTGTTTTTGTCTTTTTCTTTGTGTTCTGGCTACTGTGACATTTTGTTCAGGGATTCTGCAACCCTTTCATAATTTTCTCCCCGACTACAAAACAACAGTGTTGCCAACAGCCAGCAATATGCAATGGAAAACATTTGTAAAACAAACTAAACTATGAATATGAATTTGTTCATGAGAACATGCTTGTCCCCTTAAAGACAGAGTCTGTGGTTGCAGCCCAGGAAATACACATGGAAAAGTTCCATGATGAAAAATGGCATAAAGTAGCAGGGCAAAATTATCTGTGGATTTATTGACTTTGTGTGGGAAATAGACTGCAAGGGAAGTATAATGTATTCAGTATTCATGCAACTTTGAAGGTGAGCATCTCCTCTGAAGGCACAAGGACACAATGTACTTGTTTCTTTACAAACACCCCAATCTGTGCCCAATCCCCAAGGCCTGACTTTGGGGAATTGGTACATTCTTCCTTTACCTTTTCCAGGTGATCATGTAAGCACTGCGGTGAGCTAATTATTTCCCCCATTAAACCAATAAAAGGTGCTCCCTTGTTGTCAACAAAAAAACTGGCTTAAATTGTGTCCTTACATGGACAAAGACTGGACCTCTCTACAAAAACGATTTATTAGTAGTAGTAGTAGTAGTAATAATAATAATAATAATAACAACAACGAGCAGAAAGATGCATCTCTTGAAATGATGCAAGAATACACTGGGGCAAACTCATGCACAAAACACCTTTTGAGAGTTGTGTCTGACACCCCAGAGAGGAAAACAAAATACAGGTATCCCTTAATATTTATATAGTTTTCTTTAATTGCAAGGAGAATAAAAATTTTGGTCAAAAAAAGGTGTATATAACATTTGAAATATACACCTTCACATAAAATGCACAACGAAGCAGTAATGCAATTTGAGGAAAAGAGAGCTAAAGAGCAGATAGAGGGAGAGAGGGTAGAGAGGTAGGTAGCTTGTTAGAGTTGGGATCAAGGTTGTTGCTGACACAATGTGTGGCTGTTGTCAAACCAGTTGTTCCCAAGAAACTGATGACATATTAGTCACTAACAAGCTAAACGAACAGCCACAGGAAAAGCTGGACCCCCTGGTACCAACAAGCCTATTTAAAATGCTGCCTCCTGAATCCTCCTGACTTGCAAGAACACCTTGAATGTCCTAAATGAACTTCTAGGCACCTGAATGCAGCTTCCCGTTGTGAAACAAACAGGCAACAAAATCACTGACTGACTGACTGAAACGCATCTGCAAATAGAAGGGTCTTGAAGGTATTACCATCTTATTATTCAACTTCAAAATGATACTAAGGAAGAACTAGCAAACACAGATGTTTTGCAGTTAACTTTTGATGTTCTGAAAGACAGGCTGGCATTTTCATCTTGAGGAGCATGTTCTTGCAGTGCTCTTTAGGGATGGTGATATGGGATATTTAATGACCACACTGAGTCACTGTGTAACGCTGTCAGTGTGACATCTTACCTGAAGAACGACACCTCCCACGCCGTCCTTATTATGGCACTCTAGATTTCAATTGTCACTCTCCTGGGAAGACCTTTTCTGACAGCAGCCTGGTTCTGTGTGCTCTCCTGTCAAAGTTTTGAGCAAGACAAACTTCCCTTAAACTTTGAGTGTGCAGAGAAAGGCTTCTAAGTCCATGCTTTCCCCCCAGCTTCATCTGTAAATGTTAACACCTGCTCTGTCATGATTTTTACATGGCATTAACTATGAGTCAGAATTAGTGACAGTAGAACAGTTTTAACTATTAATTCATGCGATCACTAAGGTTCCTACAAAGAACCTGAACTGCTCCAGTGAGGTAACTTTAAACCAGATAAAATGATCAGTTGCTACATATGGCATCACCTATAATTTAATAAAGATCAAAATTGTGCTTTTAATACATTAGTAGAAAGCAGTTAGAAATGATTAATTGCTTTAAATATGCGATTTCTGCCTCCATTACATGAGGTAAAGTCATATTACCGCACTAAGCAAAAACTGTAAGCGTTACCTTTCAACGTATTTCGACATTCACTGTAAAAATACAGCTTAAAAAGGGGTGTGTGTGTGTATGTATGTGTATATATATATATATATATGTATATATATATTGGCTAAAACACAATGGAACTCGATACTCGTGCCAAGTCATCTTTGTTTTGTCCTGACGTGAATGTGAAAAGGTTAATGCGATACTGCACATAAAGATGTTTAACATACTCAGGAAGGTCAGCCGGGTGCAAATAGGATTGAACTGCAGTCTGTTTCGTAAAACACGGAAAAATTAGCTTTAAAAACTCCGCTTTGTCGCGAAGTCAAACTTTAGCGTCACAGCTCGTCGTTAAGCTTTACGCCGAGTTTGCGAGGCGCGACGACGCCGCCCAACAGTTCCGAGAAAACAAGCGACGGACTTCGGCGCTTTTTTTTTTTTTTTTGGTGTGCATTTTATTCCACTTGCTTTACATTTTTCTTGAACTGTGTGTTATGCGATACTCGCTTTAAAACAGACGTCGTGTCTCTGTTTAAAGCAGAATTTGCTTGCGAGCAGCTGGTCGCGCGCTCTCTGTCTACCGCTAACCAAAATTTGGCGCCTAAACTTGACGTGCCTCATAGAATAAAAGGTAAGACTAACGGCTGTTAGTCGTGCTGTAACGCGACACATACGAATTTTAATACAATACAATTTCTCATTTTTTTATATTCTAGGGATTTAAACGTGTTAGTTTGGAACCAATATACTTTATCCTTCTTTCGTGATTTTTGATTTCACTGAGGCACAAGGCCAGCTGCTGGAAATGTGGGACATCCATGCTGGATATAAATGTCTGCACTTAATTCTTCTTCTGCAGATCAATGTAAAGGAGGGGGTGTGAGACACTGACCCTAAAAGCCCCTGTCCTGCATAAATTACCAAGTTTTAATTTTAATTACTGTCTGGTTCACTCCTGAGGTACCAGCTGAGGTGACATAATATCCAGGTAAGCACTCACTATAGTAAATAAAGCCTGGGGATGAGCAAAACCTAGCATAACCTCTCCCTGTGGTCTCTGGTGAGAAGGTAGGATCTGTTAGGAAGGTCATGACAGCAGCAATAATTTGTGTGCATTATATTGGGCTGATGTCAGTTATTTTGATGATTTCTCAGTGGAGTTCTGGTGCTACGTTGTATGCGAGCACCTAGCTGAAGCTGGCCCTGAGCAAATGAAACACATACCTGTTTGAAAGCGGTCCTCTACGCTGCTCCTGTGTGAGTGTGTGTGTTGAGAGAAGGATTCTGCATGACAAATAAATCTGTCACATGGGCCTGGAGGTGGCCTCTTGTGTGCAGCGAGCGGATGTTGTTCGATCTCTGTTAATCACCTGCCAGCCTTGTTATTTCCCATATCTGTCATTCATGACAGCGGGAGACATTTAGTAAGGGGTGTGCATTATTGGGAGTGACGAGAGGGTCATTTTGTGTTGTGAGGTGGCGGTGGCTGTCACATCTCTTGTGCACATTCATTGAGACAGCTGCCAGTGGCAGAGGAAAGCACCGGTGGCACTGAAGAGAAATGTTTGAATCCCACATTGGCTCGGATGTCCTTACACACACACACACGCTAGTAGACTTGCACTACCTTGTGTAGACACCCATGCGCTTAAGGGAACATAAACACACTGTCACATAGATGCCTTCATAGACACTCACAGACACACATTAAGACCTACATACTCTCAAACAGGTGCTCCCAGAGAAAAACACACTTAAAGTAGCGTAAACATTTAGAGACACCCACATTTGCACACAGGTGTGTATCCAACCCCCCAAGGCCCACTTGCTGAAACAGTGGCAGTGACCCCTCCATCTGCAGGTCACACGTCTACTGGGATTTGATTGTTTTGTTTGGGTGTCCGGGGGGGGGGGGGG
>UFQX01000166.1:757567-844881 GCA_900497675.1 Arapaima gigas | reverse complement strand
GGGGGGGGGGGGGGGGGGGGGGGGCAGAGGGACAAGTCGGTGAGGGGACATGCTGTTGTTTCCTTGCCAGCGCCAGGATGTAGCCTGTCACATTCACTGCCACTCTGTGGCTCAGCGCTGTTTAGAATGCAGCACAAAGCCTTGATCATCACCCTTGCTGCGGTACTGGAGTAATGAACAAGATGCTGCCTAACCACCCTTGCACTTGCACACATTTGATTTCCCTAATGGAGTCTCCTCTTGCCAGTCTTAGCCCCTCCATTTCCTCTTTCCTAATGTGATAATGGGTTCTGCGGTGTGCTTTTCAGTCAGATGATCAGCAGAACATTCTCTTGCACATTTGTCTCCTCATATAACCAGATGCCTTAACAGAAAAATTAGTCTGAATTTTTTTTTAAACCTGAAAATATTCAAAAGTTAATTTTGTGTTTTGTATTGCTGTTTATAAGTTGCACTGGTATGTTGCAGCACTTGAGCTGCATGGTAACGTGGGTTCGACTCCTGCTCAGTCTATGTGTAGTTTAAATGTTACATCTCTGTTTTCGATGGGTATCCTCTCTATGCTCTGGTTTCCTCCCTCAGTCCAAAGACATGTGCTTCAGGAAAAGTGGTGGCTCTAAATTACCTATAGCATGCGTGTGTGTTGCATTGCTCTGCTGTGTAGAAGTGTGAATGATTGTTGGGGGTTTGATGTAGCGTATCTGGCATTGTTGTCACCTTGATTAACGTTTGTCAGGTAAGTACTACATAGTTATCATTGTGCATCTTTTTAGAAAATAGTGTCTGCTAAATGAATGTCTGTAAATGTACATAAACCTGCCTACTGTACAAATTTTTATGGAACTTTTATAGTTGCTGTAAATACTTCTTTTTGTCACAGTGATACACATACTGTGGATCTGCAGAGCAGGCATGCTTCTGTTATTTCACTGATTCCTTCGGGAAAGTGTACGTCAGGTTATAGATCTTCTAACCTTGTCTGAAGCTTATAGTGCTAAAGTTACAGTAATGGCACTTTTGGTGTTTTTCCAGGGAAAGAATGTTTTTACAATTATATATTTCTGAACCATAAAATTTCCGCTTAGGTGGGGAATATAGAAACTGGTGCCCCAGCCATAGAAAATGAACAGCCTGCACCTTTCTCTTGTGCTGCATCTCCAGCAAGCAGCTGTTTCCACTCGGCTGTTTGCTGAACTTTGGCCTTCGTGTCTGAAACAAGGCTCTTTCAGGTAAGGACACACTATAAATGCAACCTCCTACTGTTTCTGTTTGCAGTATGCAATGTGCAGGTTTTAAATCCCGTTACTCTCTCACAAAAGAAGTTTATAGCTCATCCTAGTATGAACGGCTAACATATTTTGAGGAAAAAGGTTCTCATGCATAGCCTCTGAATGATTTGATCATTTTCCTATCGAGATTAGATCCCCTACCCAGCACCAGTGAACAATATTAATAACAAGGTTCTCCCTTTGACAGCGGTACTGCAGTACTTCTGCAGTGGAAATTTTGAGATATTAAAAGCGCATATAGGCTTTTGTTCCGGGGCAAAATGTCTAATGTGGCATCAATGTTGGTATTAACTAGCAGTGGGTTTCAGTGCAGCTTTGGGCTCATTTGATTTGGATGGAGCCAGCTGCTGACTCCAGCACACATGCTGTGGTAGGGGTTTGTTTTCTCACACTCACACACACACACACTACAGACTGCACCAAGACATGAAATGAAATGTATTTCTACAAATAAGCAACACAGAAGAGATATGAGGAGCCATTGTATTTTATTGTGATTTTTTTTTTCTAGTGTAGATAATTTCTGCAAAACAAAAACTGATGAATATATCTTGAAACACTGAGGATAAGGCAGGATTAAAAACGCGTGAAATAAAAACATAAAAATCTGTTTTAATCCCAAGGATTAATCTGAATGGACTTGTGGCAGTAATGTCTCTTGTACACTGAAGATGAAAATATGACCAAGTGATATTTTTTGTAGAACTGAAGCTGTCATGCACTGTGTCTCTATGGTTGACGATTGAAGCTGGCAGTCAGGTGGTAGAGCTCTTTCAACTCATTGAATGGTCTCATTATTGGGCATTAAAAAGATTTGCATGTCACAAGTGTACCGATCAGTGCAGTGTGACGCATACAACAGATGCAACAACTGCCAGTTATAGGTGAGCTGCTGGCTGAAGGGTGTGGTGGATGACAGGGCAAAGCAACTACAGAAAAAAAACAAAATGTCTGACAGAAAGTGACAGGATTTTCTTCTGCAGACAAACAAGAACAAAAAGAGGGATCAGGAAATTAAGTAGTTCCTTCTGTGGCATTAAGGATATTGCACATATTGTAGGACACACACCACTTTTGAGATTTGTAAGCATATGTATGTAGTATTTCCTGCCATCCATTAACAACTGCACTGGATACTCACTTATGTACTGTCACTATGATGTTTAAAAAATATCAGGTTTACTTTTAGTTTAGCCTAGATCTATTTTAGCTAATATTTCCACAGTGTCACACCCATTTGGACTGCTGTCACTTGTTCTGTAGGTGAAAATTGGTTTTCTAGGTAGCCCGTGAGACCGATATGCAGTGGTCAGCTTGCATCAGAGTTGTGGTCACAGCTGATTCCTCTCCAGCTGTGACAGTCTGAAGCTCCTCTCACCTGGTAACTGGCTTTAACGCTAACAATGGAGTCAGGAGTGACAAAGCATGGTGCTCCAGGTTTGACACTAACTTGGAGGAAACTTGTCAGTCATGTAGTCCCATGGATCACTTAAGGGATGCATAATCTCCCACCATCCTCACTTCTTTATGCTTCATGTTTTGCAATTAGGAAAACTTAAAGCGGTGAGTTGCCAACAGCTTGTTTGGACCATAATGCTGATCTAAGTCCTATGGTAACCTTGAGCAAAGTATTAAACTAAATTAATGTGATGTAGCACTCATTTGTAAAAAATAATTTTTAAGACACTTTGGACAGATATGAAAGAATGCTGGTATGGGTTGCAATGATCTTTTCTGTTTTTGAGTATTCAGGATGAAATTTGGCGAAATCGATCCTGCTGCTTTGTTGTTCCTTAGAAACCACTTTCACTCTTCAGCATGTGTTTTCATTATGGTGGTTATTTGGTTGAAAAAATTAACTTCTGTGTGAAGTCAGTTGGATTCTCTAATGCTTTGTCAACCACATTTGCCACATTCAAAGTAGTTGCTGTGAGCAAATATACTGATAGAATGAAAATGCGTAGGATGGAGATGATACCTTTGGTGACCTTGAGGTCGAGGGACAGGATCATGACCACCGTAATGTTTATTATCAAGCAGCGTATCAACAATGACAGCTCTTGCCTATATAATGGTTTGAACTAGAGTACCATGTTTTATGTAGTATAGGACTGATCCTGCTATGAAATTATGTATTTAGGTATTAATAATATATATTTTGTGTTTATATAAGTAGTATAAAAATATTGTATTCAATACAGCAGGTATAGTTTTAAAAGGGTCAGAGTCAAAACTATTGAGGGAACAGTGTTCTGAGGCATAATACATACCATCAGTAGCTTAAAATTGTCCTGTTAATGTGAGTGACAGCAGTATCGATGCTGCTGTATCTTAATATTCAAGAGATAAGCAGACACACTATATTTGGAAATGACAGTCAGTCACCAGAGATTGTTCGTGCACTAATCTGGTCCCAGAACAGTTCATAAGGATAGAAAGTACCAGGAGAGTGGGCGTAAATGGAGCAGCAGGTACAACATAATGGAGTGGAGTCCCAGGGCCGAGCATGTGGAATGGTGCCAACCCATGCAGTAAAGCATGCAAACTATTGGCCTTTCAGTGGTATCCTACTGTTATTCGTTTGAGGTAGATTCTTGAATGGAAGTGCTTCTGTCGAAAACCCCACTGTATCTAACAAGAATACCTGTAACAGTAAGCTATGTAAATAAGCTTTGGTTGAAAAGTGTCTGGTAAGCACATAACGATGGTGACTCTAAGTCGATACTGAGCTTAGAGATTAGCTCTGCCACCCGCTTTGCAGACTGCGTAAGATCCAACCTTGTGACCCCGAAACCTGCTCCACCCGTCCACCTCCTCTACAACCCTTCCTGACTTTCTCTGGACTCTGGAGAAGAAGGGCAGTTCAGTGTGTCTTAGCTGGTGGGGGTGGGTAGGGGGTAGTGTACCTGCACTTGCACTTGTTTTTCAGAAGCCTTGGCAGCTTCTGCGTGCTCTGTGTGCATGTTGGGTTTTGTTTTCTTTTTTAGCATCTGTGGCTGTCTGTCGGATTAGGTGTTGTGGAATAATTAGCCTAGTGTGTTTGCTCTGTAGCAGCAGGCAGCTGTAGTGGTGGAGTTGATACCCTTCATGCCCCCAAAGGAAAGAGCCTGAGAGTATCTAACAGGTACCATCAAAGCAGAGGATGCTGGGAAGTTTACCACATTTATCACAAACGACAAGGAAGTGAGTTGTTAGCTTACCCTTCCGTTCCTTCCCTAACCGAGACCATGGTGCTCAGTATGGAATGTGTAGGTCCTGCTCAGGAGCCAGGTCTGGTGATAGCTCTGAAAAGGCCCCTGTTACCACAATATCCTGGTCCCACCATCACAAGCACAATATGTCCTTGCACTGTACATGTTGAATAGCATGAAAAGGTGGTCATACATAAAACCTGATTTGGGGGGATTAACCATACAACACCACAATTCATGATCTTGCAGTGTTTCAGCATTTCTGACCTTTTCCTCTTCAAGGTTAGGTAACAGTTGCCCATGACAAGAACTTGTCTTCTTCTTGTTGAGAAAGGTCCTCAGAGTTGTTGATAACCTCAAGAACAGGGCAGTATAATCCTCTGTTTGTTGCTAAAGTAGCCACAGCCTTCCATGATAAGCATTAAACAAAACTTTAATTATAAATGATAATTTTATTCCTTTGTACTTGAGCCTCGTAATTTGTATTTTGTATGTAAGTAGCCTTTAACACCTTGTGCTTGTATTGATTAATGCTCTATATGTTACCAATGCGAACGGCATCTCCCACACGAGAAATTCATAAATGATCAGAGTTTTTTGCTCTAGGCCTGTTCAGGGGTGACACTGTGGTAATACGCAATGGCTGCAGTGGATGATTTCTGGCTGTTATTCAGACTGATGTGAAAGTTGTGCCACCAGGGTTGTACCCACGGTCACATTTTTAATGAGGTCCCACCCTGAGTACGCTGCACTGATTCCTGACTGGCAGATAAAGTAATTTTCAGAGAACCTTATTGCAATCACTGCGCTGGTGGCCCTGAGTTACAGCAAATGGCTGCTTATTGCACAAATGTGAATTATGATTAAATTATTTCACTGAAAATTTAATTTGAGGGTGAATTTAATACTCTGCGGCACCACTCGCAGAACTCAATGTGTTCTGTTTGCAGTAGTTTTTACTGGAATCCACACTGGTTAACAGGCACTGAGGCGTGTGTTGTCAAGACTTCTGATGGCCAGGAGGGATTCAGTTAACCTTATCCCATGTAGCCTGAGTGAAGGTTCAAGAAGCCCACCAAATGAATTGCTGGATGCTGCATGGCATTTACAAATCTTTAGTTTGCACAGTGAGAAAAGTGTATTTTTGACAAAATCCTGAAAGTTACTCGGCTAATACTGTCTTCAGGGCATGTTGGTAGGTTTTCAAGCTTATTGACAGGCACTTGCTTAGAAGCTGGACTGCTTTGTTCCAGAAGGAGATGCTTTTAAGCAGTTAGATCTGTATACAGTTTGCTGCTTTTGGCTTATGGTTGTGTTTTACAGCTTTGCAGGTGCATGAGGCCACATACAAAATTGCATTAACATGTACCCCTTATGGTGTCATCCTTATTTTTCACACAGCCTAATGTCAGGAAATATGTGTGCAAAATTGCAATAGAAGTGTTTGTTGCTAAATAATGCCCCCAGCAGCAGAGAGCCCCTCATCTGTCAGTCTGTCAGAACAGCTCTTATTGTGTGTAGGCAGAGGGCAACTGGAGTGAATGACCTTCAAATGTGATGTGTAAGGTGTTGCACTGCAGAGAGACCTGCCGCTCTGGACCAGGGAGGTCATTCCCAGAGGCTTTTAGACCCGTGGATAACAGTAACCCCAGATACAGATTGTGTGGTTCCCCAGGTCCTACAGCCTCCTTATCTACGTTGCGAGCTCACATAGATATTAACTGAGAGAGTCAAAGAGTCGACTGCGTTAAGCTTGGCACTGTTTCCTTTAAGCCATGGGCCATGATCAGAGACTGCAGGAGGTTTCCCTTCCATACTGAGCAGGAGGAGTAGCAGCGTCACCTCCATCTCCGAGATCACTCAACAGTGAGCGCTAATATTCCTCTGCCACTGCCCACACAGAACATTAATATTTATCTTCCCTGGGGGAATGTTGTTTGGGCTTATTGCCAGTCACCTCCAAAGGCCTGTCAGTTTAGCATTACCCAGAAAAGAATGCTGCCATCTTAACTATTCATTATTTGCACATTAAACCTCCCTGAAGTGCAAGCTCTTGCAGAGCCTTTATAAAATTAACTGTAACAAGCATTTGGTATTCAGCATTCCCGTTAATATGGGGGCGAGGTAATTAATATCTCTAAAGAGTGCCCTGGCTACCTGTGCGTACATTTTTAGCATCCATTGCTTATATTTCTGTTCTTTCCAGCTGTATTGCAGGATATGTGTGTACCTGTTACAGTGCCACAACAAATTTGAATTATTTAAGCGGTTGACGAACACCAAAACTATTAGTGCCTTAGACATTTCTGACTGCAGATTTGATATTCCGCTGGTCCAGTTCAGTGGACCGTTTTAACCACTGTGTCATCTTGCCAGTACCGATATACTCTTTTTTTCAACACTGAAAATATGCACATTTGACTGTCAAATTTCTAACACATATGAAAAAAACATAACATGGTGGTATAAATTTGCAATTCAATGTTTTTACAATGGCTGCTAAGAATACTATAAAGCTCACATTCCTTGTCTTTCTTTAATACCAGAGAGTTATACTGTAACGTCCCTGACACGATGCAGAGCTTGAGACTGTATTACGAATATCTGAGAGAATGCTATGATCAGGGGATGGATGTTTAGAGGTCAGAATAAGGCTGAAGGAGTTCTATTTTTGGTGTACCTTTGAGGCCAGGGAGGAAGGGGGCAGCAGGGGAGCGGAGGCTGCGGTACTGCAGTGCTCAGATTATCAGTGTAACGTGACACGCTGCATACCCTCTGGAGGTGGCTGGTAATGGCTCAGGTTGACCTGGGAAGAGTATCAATATTGGGCTGCCCCTCTCTAAGCAGGTCCAGCACAAATGGTGCTGAATCCTGATACCAAGGTTAAACTCTGACCTTTGTCCCCTGGGCTGGCCATATGCAGTAAGTAAACCTCCTCTAAGGCGTTTCAAACCTATTATACGTTGTACGTATACAGGTTGCAGCCTGTAGTAGCCTGTCTCTACCAGCTATTGGAGGCCTTAAAGTCTCTGACACCCATAAAGGAATTAAAATGTATGCTAGTAAGTTCTAGAC
Source organism: Arapaima gigas (assembly GCA_900497675.1). Lineage (NCBI taxonomy): Eukaryota > Metazoa > Chordata > Actinopteri > Osteoglossiformes > Osteoglossidae > Arapaima > Arapaima gigas. The sequence goes on along the minus strand of UFQX01000166.1, from coordinate 837,326 downwards.
TCAGCATTTGATTGTATGTTATTAAAACATTCCCATGTCACAACAATGGATATTCTTCAGTGTTTATGATCAAGCTTAAGTGCGTAGGGGTTCCATTGCCCACCCTAGTGTTTGAACAGAAGGCAGATTCAGTGCTGAAATAATTTGGGGAGCCGCAGGGTTGTGGCACCTGTGTCTTACATCCCCTTTGACTGGGAAGGATCCTATACCATGGTGGTTGCATGATCAAAGCTTGTGGCTGTATGCTTGCAGCATATGTTAAAGGCACATGGAGAGCCCTGACTTACAGCTGTCGGGGTGCTGTTTTTAGCTGCACTCGGGAACATCGGAAAGTACACCTAGTCATGTCAGTTGAGGATTTTGAAGGTTTACTTTGTCCAAAGTGTGTTTACGCTCTTAGGTTGAGGGAAGCAGTGGGTGTAGGTTCAGGTGACTGCTGTAGTCCCTTGATCTTCACTTGGTCATACCTGCTGTTCATCCAACAATACAATCCAGAGGGGAGAATGAGATTTATTTAGAACCAGAAATGGCATTTTCATAAATGCTAATGACTGGTTATCATGTAAATAGGCATATGCACACAGTGACACATGTTTAAGTATCACAATTTTATTACAAAAATTATACTTTCATCTTTCAGTGTTGCCATGCTTAGAGCATATAACAATACAGTAAAAAACCTCAACCTAAAAAGAGGATAGTAAAAGCAGACTTTTGCTGATGCCATTGGAGCGTTTGATCTATCATGCTGTTACAATACAGTAAACATTCCAGATACAGAGTACAAACACCTGTCAAAACATATAGTGGTCATTAACAAATTGTATCAATAATACTGTAATTATATTCTATATTAAACATACAAATCATTTTTGAAATTAAATGAAGTGTGTTGAAATTTTTAACCAACTCAAGGCACCCAGGTTAATATGTTGGCAATAAAAAATGATTTTGTTACCACTTAAAGCAAATGACTAAAACAAGTGGGGGGGGAGAGAAAGCTGATCTTTTCATATTTTCACATTCCAGTGTCTTCCCACTTTTCTCACAGTGAAGATCCAGGGAGTTAAAAAAAAAACAAAAAAAAAACATTAAAACCGTCTAAAGGATTCAAATACGATGTAATTAGTTATTAAATGCTAGCCTACCTGGTTTCAAACAGACCCACTATATCAACTGCCTTTCTGATTCACAAAGGAAAAGATTTATAAAACTTTATGGGTCTGTCAACCATTGTGTTCTTCTCCTTAAATCAAATTCAGTTAAAATGTATCAGTAAAGATTTCTTAGTTTTAAAACTAAGTGAAACTGTTGGCTACTTAAGATGAGAACCAGTATTTGAATAGTCTGCATTTGCACATAAAAATGAAAATGCCTTTGTAAACTCGACTTTGATTCTGTCTTTAGATGTTTCCTGTTTCTCAAATACTAAAATGAAGACAAACAACAGAAGCTTGGAGATAAGCATTTTTTCCTTCTTCTTCTTTCCAGCGACACTAATCAGTTGATCTGGCGGCAAGGCTCGAAGGTCCATTTCGAAATGCCACCATAGATGTCGATGCTTGTCTCGGACCACGCCAGGACATTTCCCGTCTGTGCTTTGCTGCTGCACGTGGCCAGGTTATAAATCTCCCCGCTCGAAAGCTTCCTGTCCCACATGTTGAAATTGGCCATGTTTCCCACAAATGCTTGTGTTGCATCGAAACCACCTCCCAGTGTGTCCTGTTAGAAATGCATTCAAAGTTATCAGTATCCAAATCTCATTTTGCAAAAAGGAAAATCCTTTAGATCATAGTCTACCCACTGCAATAACTAATTACCCACAAATAAAACTATTAACATTTTGCCTGTTAAAGTAAAAATCAAATTATAGAGACCATTTTCTCTTATTGCAACAGTCATTTGACTGTCTTTCATTCTCCACCCTTCATATTAACACTGATCCATTGAACAGAAACTTCACAGGGGAAACCTTCAGTTTGCTCAGTAAAGCTGTAGACGTGTGACATATGTTACTGATTGAAAAATAGTTTTTGTGTAAATCGTCTAATCAAATGACAAAATAATTTCAGCCATTTTAAAATATCCTTGATTACGCAAATAGTTCAAATACATGCAGTGAATTTCTGTGGTTCGGCAGCAGCCAGTTTACAGTTTACAAAGGTGAGGTTGCACACCCTTCTAAAGGCAACAGAACCCATTTCACCTCTCCTCCATTGAGACCACAGCAGAAGCCAAATGCTGCTTAAGAGAAACAAAACTGATGGCTGAACTAGTGATTATTGCTTTGAAGGTCACAATCCAAGCTGAAGAAGATTAACAAAAACAATAAGGGGTGTTTACCTGTTCTTGGCCCAAGACCAGCACTCCCTGTGGTTTGATTGGGTGGTAGGGAGCCAGGTTTTCCCCGTTGCCCCTCACGACCCCATCCTGGAAGGCCTCCCACACCCCGTCACGTGTGGTCCACGTGATGCAAATATGGTGCCACTTCCCATCGTTGATGACAAACGGCAGCTTTGCCATCTGTGACAGAGTAAATGTCTCCATCACATTCCTCTCCCACAACAGAGGTGAGTATTCTTCTGTTCACCTAAATGTCAGTATTCATTTCCATTGCGGTTTCTTTGCTTTTATCACAAGGAGCTAGTTTTTATTGCCTGAGGTTATGATGTAGTACTTTGCCTTTAGATGACCTTCTTTGTCAGGTGTAACAATTTTCAGAGTAAACGTGGTGTGTTTGCATTTCACTTGAGAGAAATGTCAATGTGTGGAAAGATGGCTGTTGCATACATAGGATTCTATTATTTGATCCATGCAGTTTTAAGTAATATTACACACCCACCTTGGTAATGACATCATCAGTGTATCTGCAGTGTGTGGCTGCGGTTACCTTGTCGTTAATGAGTATCTCCATGGGGTTGTTCCCCCACCCGATGAGCACCAGCTCATTGGCCTGGCCCGGGACAGCGTAGGAGAACGGAGTGCCCACACTGGGAGAAGCATTGGACTTGAGCCACATGCACACGGTGAAGGCGTACATCTCAGGCAAGCTCTTCTTCACCTTGGCATACATGTAGTTGGTCCGCAAAGGGAAAGTCAGCTGAAATCGGTCCAGTGGTCGGTTGTCTTTCTGACCTGTAGGTCAAACAGAAGGCAATTGCTTAAAATGCGTGGGTTCACAGCTGTTTTTGTTTGATAAATAATTCCTTTTTATCTGCAGCTGCTTTGGCTAAGTTGCCATTCTGAGTGAGTAATAATATATTTCACTTGTTTATGTGTAGGCTACAATATTTCATTGTCTGAGAAATGGCTGATATCTTGCATTCATTGTTAAAAAAAAAAAAAAAATGGGGGGGAAAAAACACTTGTTTTTAGTAATAAAATGACCCAGGTCTTATAGAGGTCATATGGACAACATTTCTGCAGTAGTTATTGTCAGGGATAATGCAACAAACACAAAAGCGGCAGAAAGAAACATCCAGGGCATTGAGACTGCTCCCCACACTTGTTTAGATCCCTTGGTGATCGTGAGGCAGAGCAGTGAAAGCGCACGGCAGTGTCTGAAGGCACATCTGCAGCGTCACGCTTGCTCAGTATCTCACCTGGGAAAGGAAAACTGGATCCTTGGGTCCAAGATCAATTTCAAATCGCCTCATCCTCCCCACTACAGGATTTGTGTTGACTGTATACTTTTATTCCTGACCGCGTATGTCAGTGTGTCCCTGTCAGGGAAATGCAGGGCAGTTTAGGTCCCCTGAAGGCCCCTCCACCTTAGTGAGGCTGTTCCAAGATTTGGAGAGATATAATGGTACTGCTGGACAACATGGTGAATCATTGTAAAGTTGATTATCTAACACCGATCGTCACCTTCGATAAGGGTGTTGGCTTATTTATAATGACACCGCATTTTAACTTGTATATAGCTGACCATTCAGACACGTGCAGCAGACACTGGCCACGCAGGCCGTGAACCCACCCTCCCCTCCACTGCTGCACCCTACGCTGGTCACCTTTCTCCAGGTCCGTGATCCTCTGGTGCAGGGATGTGAGGGTGGACTCCACCTTGCCGCGCTGCTCCGTTTCGTTGCGCAGACTCGTCCTGCCCTCCTCTAGGCTGTTCACGCGGGACAGCACCTGTCGCTCGAGCTCGTCGATCTTGTTCTGCAGGAGCTCCTTGAGACCGCTGGCCTGAGCCGAGCTGTTGGTCCTGCTGAACTGCTGCGGGGGAGGCAAAGGCAGCGCGGGAAGGCGCACGCATCACGTCCACTGAGCAACGTTTACAGTTGTTTAGCGGCTACTTTGCGCGATTAGAGGCAGATTAGCTGATGCAGAGCTGACTGGATCGCGGTGCGGCGACTCGCATCGGGTAACTAAATTAGTCGCGGAAAAGCCGTCTGTCCTCGACCGGCTGCACGACGGATTAGATCTCGTCACGTTCTCGAACGGTGGAAAGTTTTGCGGAACACGGGGGAGGCGATTAACAGGGCTGAGAAGGAGGTTCGGTGTTAGTGGGGTGACTTGGCAGCCCACGCGCAAATTGCTGGGGTGGTCGGAGTCGAATTTCTCGAGCGGAAAACGGAGTGAAAGGAGGTGCTCGTGCACACGTACCTCGAGGTTCTCCAGCCTCTGCTTTAGCGACTGCAGGGTCTGTCCCAGCTGCGAGAGCGTGTCCGCGGGAGCGCGCGACACGTCGCCCATCGTGTTCTTGGAGGGGCTCTCCTTCCTGCGGCCGCTCGCGTCCGGCGCGCTCTGGCTCTCGCAGCGGTTCAGCTTGGACGTGAGCTCTCGTATGGTCTCCTTGTGGTTCATGATGGTCTCCTTCTGCTGGAGCACGGTCTCCCGCAGCTGCATCACCGTGCTTTTGAGGTCCTCAGACGGGACGCCGTTCTGCAGGGTGGCCGCGCACAGGTCCACGTCCTTGGGTACGGACGTGCAGATGAACTGCGTCTGTCCGAAATCCTGACCCCGTGTCTCCATGAACAGGAGGGGCAGTATCAGGAGTTTCGCGGCGGCCCCCTGCGTGGCGCTCTTCATGTTGTCCAGTCCGCTGCTGCCGAGGGACAAAGAGAGGAGAGGAAAGGTGCGCTGCGGCTGCCGCGTGTTTCAGCACCTCGGCGCTGTCCCCTGTGGAGAGCGCCTTGCAGCGCGCGCCCGCTTTATGTGGCGCAAGGAGCCGCATCGCGGCGTGGGGCGAGGGGGCGGCGCCTTAAGGTGGAGCGGCACCCGCGCGAGCAGATTACAGCTCCCTGTACAGCCGACCGTGAGAAATGCATTAATCGCCGAAGTGCTCTGTCTCCCCCCCACTTTTAACCCACCGTACTGATTCACGGAGTGAATTTTGATCGTGTAAAGGAGAATCGTGTGGATCAGTGCAGCAGAAAGCATTGGAACTTTGTGCTGTTTTTGTTTTTATGTTCTGTTTTAACCCTGCACTTCTGGTAACAAGACAGACGTTTTATCGCCGGTGTATATCAGTTCCAAGGGCAGGCGTTCGGTTTCGCACACTTGCTGCCGCGAAATAATTTTCAGTGAGAAAATAGGTTAATATTTCTCTGGTGAATTACAGAGAAGAGGAAGAGGATAATCACTTTTTACACCGTCAATAGCATCCCCTAAAAGTAACGCACGTGACTTCTGTGTATTTGACTGAAACGTATGGTGTCCAGTGGAAAAAAAAGCATCCAACTCATAGCAGGTGTTCAAGTCCACCTTTATTCTGCCCCCTCCTTTTGTTTATTTACTCCATTTTGGAAAACTTTTAGGGGTTTTAAGGAGCCTCTCAAATGAACGGGTTCTCTAAAGATGGAGAATTTTTTTGAAATGGGTCATGCAATAAATGCCCTTAAGGTGCAGTTCTCTGAAATCACCCTTTTTTACATCAGCAAATTTAAGGCAAGACAGTGGACCACTGGGCAGCAACTCCAAATACTGATGGTAGCTTTGATTAAAATCGTGAAACTTCACTTCTTGTTTTATATGCAGTGTTGTCACTGGAAAAGATTAGGAAGCATATTCAATGCCCTCAATCTATGTATTAACTCTTTACTTTTTTTTATTTTTAAAAGGAAAAAATCCATTGCATATATTTTTAGACCCACCATACATTCATTTTGACAAACACTGTTTCTGTTCATTAGTCCAAGGTGTTATGTTCAAAGAGCAAATGTACTAATTAGCACAATATACGAAAAAAATGCACCTTGAATGCAAGCTGAATGTTCAGCCTCGTTCTATCATTATGTATTTACTGTTTTCATCTGGAAACAGTCTGTTGCAACACTGCAACATTTTCCACATTCATATTGATTCATATGGTTGTTTGTGCTGAATCCAACAGATCACATAGCGTATCGTTACAGAACAATTACTAATTATTATCATTTTGTGCCAAACAACTCCTGTAACACCCCCCCCCCAAGCCTCTAAACTGCTGAAAATGTGTGTGGGCATTAAAAACATTAGCAACAGCAGCAGCAAAAACAGTTTTAAGCTTTATCACTGTTGCCTCCCAGTGATCTGTGTCAGTCTGCAGGCTGTTCCATCTAAAGCTGTTGTCCCACATTAGAACTCTAGACCGGGTGTTTTTTTTTTTTTTTTTTTAATTTATTTATTATACTGAAACAATTCAGGCTTTACTGAGTGAATGGAAAAGTAACGGGTTACATAGCGCAGAGTAGTCAGAAATAGGGGATGCAGCTCTGCTCAAATGGTTTGAACGTCAAGGTCCCCAAAGAAGCTTGGATGTCCTTTCCTTCCAAAAAGTTGAACTTGTTAAATGTGAATTTCCACAGCAGTATGAATGCATACGGTGTTATCCTCAGGGTTTTGTGCTCATGTGCTTATTGATAAGCACTTTAATGTTATACTGAGCATCCTTCGGTACCCTGAGGGATGGAATTATCTTTCTAGTGTAATAGAGACTTTGCAGCAAGGCCAGGAAATACTGAAAGGCCAGAATGTGAAAAACAGCCTGTGTGGAGTTCATTAAGTGCCATCATCAGTCATAGGTTCCAGTTCTGTTCTGCTCTTGGATTGTAAATGATACTTTGCTTCCTTACCTCGTCTTTCATTAAAGGTTATAATTTGATTACTTTTTCTCGCATTGGTGCCATCACAAATGGACATAATGCATCATCTTTTATATCTTTGATATCATCATCTTTTATTAAGTGGATTTAACATAGTTTTCCCTTCTTTGATTTAGGAGGCACATGCAAGAGAACTGCAGAAAAGAATAGTAGGAAACAATGGCAGACGGAATAGGCAGATGATGTATTTTAGTGGCATTTAACATATTTTTCATTTCTCATCCATATCCATTCTGCCAGGTTCTCAAGTGACATATAAACAGGGATAAAACATTTATGCCAGCTCTTCTATCTCAACCACTTGTCAGCCAGTGACTGTAGGTAGGGTTGAAGAACAGATGAATCCGGGATACTCTCAAAGATGTGATTTTCTCGATTGCACTTTCTCTTCTCTTCTTTTTATTTATTTACTTGACAAGTACCAAAATCCAAAACCCAGTACACAGCTCAGAGGTGTGCACTTGCTGGCTAAATTCAGCAATCCCAAAGCAGTGCTGCTTCTTCAATTCAGAAAAGGAATGGAAAGATTGAGGCCTGTAATGATATCTTTGAAATAATCACTTCCGATACACCTTCTGTTTTGAACTGCTGCTCAGGCCCCCATCCTCTCTTCTCTGAGCTGTTATTGTTTCTGGGGTTTCCTACTTGAATTTATCAGAGTCAGGATGCTCCTTATTTAGTCCTCCAAGTACTTCTCCTAGGGAGAGGGTGAGAAAAGTTATTCTGCCTTTTGGTATCTTCCATGCATCTGTTTAACCCTAACATAAGGTGGAGATGATCTCAATATTGAATGCAGCACTGACCTGATCCTGTAAGAACACAAGCTTGTCTTGCTAGGCTGAGTCTGCGATGTACCAAGGTGGCAGGTCTTTTCATTACCTGGACTGTGAGAAGGACCTCACCACTGTATCCATGTCCCTGAGCTGAGGCAGACACTATTGCAGTTTAGATGTTCCAGTTTGAATGGCGCAGCTGACCCTCCATACAGTTTTACCCTTTATTGCTTAACGCAAATGGATGCATGTCACCGAAGAAACTCATTTTCACCAAGTTCACCTAAAATGTACAGCATCAGATCCCCAACATGCAACCTGAGGAACCTGTAAATCTTCATTTGTTCATGTGTGACTACCACAACAAGAAAGCGAAAAAGAAAAATCTAATTGTCTATGGTGGTAATTTGACGCTCCATGAACGGTGACCCTACTCCCACCCTCCCCAAACCATTCTGTGCCTCTCCTCTCTCCCTAACTACCGCATCTCCATCTGCATGGACGTGTGTGGTAAGATAAATAATACAACTGAAGTTTTGCCCCCTCTCCAAAAATAGATTTTTTTTTTCTTTTTGTTGTTGAATATTTCATCTACCCTTCAGTCCGCTGCTCCTGTCATAAGATAATGGGAGGCTTAAGAGAGTATAGCAAAAAGGGATTTCAGTACCAAACTCTCTCACAGAAAACCCCATGCTCCCTCACACCCCGACACATCAGCACCCCCCCAGCATGGCTCTTGTCTTATACTGCTAGAGGAATACGGCTTAGTCACTCCAGGAGAGCAGAATCAATTTCACTGGCTTTTACAGTATTAAATGGAGAAGTACGTCAAAGACACTAATCAGTTCTGTTCGAACAGTACATATCTGAAAGAGTTGATTCATGGTGGTTAGTGAATTTCAATATGTTCACAAACTGGCACACGGCTGTATTAGCTGAGATCCCTGCTTGCGTCAACTTCCGCCAATAAAAACCGTTCCTATTCTGCTCAAGACAGTTGAAACACAAAATCTTATTTTCCTCCACTAATGAGAATTATAACACTTATTCTCGGTCAGACTGATCTTTTTTGCTTTTAAGACAACTTCATGCACCTTATAGAAGTTTACTGCTGTACATTTGACATTACAACACAAGGTGAAAAAGTCCACATAATATATACCTGCCTGATATGGTTGACTGCAACATAACTGATATATACAGTTATATACAGAGGTTTTTCTGTCCTAAACATGGTACCTCTAATTGGATAGGTTTTACTGACTGAGATTTGATTGCTAAACAGATGGTTTTAAATTGTTATTTGTTGCATGAGCAAGTTTATAACTTCTGGTTTTGTCTCTAGATGCAACAGTAGGTCTGTGGACATAGCCATGCTGTTCAGATTCTGGGCTCTAGGTGGGTTTTGGCTGAGATGCTTGTGATGGCCAAAGTAACATTTTCTTTTAGTTTGTTAGAGCTTTTCTATCTGAGGCATGTAGTATGATGGTGATGCTGTCCAAAGGCTTTGGGCAGGTTTTGAGGGAGTATGGTGGTTTATCACTGAGAGAGGCTGGTGGTGGCAGGTTCCTATAGCTCCTGTGCTGGAGGCTCTAACACAAAACACTGGAGAAGAGGAAGATGAAGGTATAGGTGAAGGTTGGTTCTATCTGCCTCCATGCCCTGCGTATTTGGCGAAAGGCAGGGTTGGCAACTTAACCGGAGTTTGTTTGTGTGATGTGAGCCAAATAATCCACACTTTGGACGGCAGTATATGTAGTATGTATATGTGTTTTTGCGGGTGTGTGTTTTTTGATGGGTTATCGCAGCACACAGACGCAGACACACAGATCTCTCTCTCTGTTCGCCTTCTGTATGCCTGACGTTTTACGATAAGAAACAAGATACATTAAGTCCCACTGAAAGTGTAACAAACAATTGACAAGCGCGACTGAACGAGACTTCCCTGCATGGTGCGGGGGAGAGGAGAGGTTGGGCTCTCTTCAGGGGAAATATCATGGTGGGAAATCCGTTCTGCTGTAGAATGTGACAAGATGCAGGGTTGGAGAGATGTGTGGAGGGTAGGAGTTCACAGGGTAAGACTGTATTACCTAAAAACTATATATGGTGCCAACTGAAACTGGCAACTATGGTCTTACATACCAGTTGCAGCAAACACAGATTAAGCTTTTTTCTTTCCGTGGATTTATGTTATGGTTTCAATTGGGTTCAGTTTGAACCAAGTATCGCTCTGTCCTTCGCCAATGAAGGGCACAGACTGCAAGAGCCACGTTGTTGTGAAGTCCGTCAACTCATCCCTTGGATGCAGAGCCTTCAGTACAGCAGCTCCCTCCAGCACATAAGGGAAATGTCCTTGCACTGAGATTTTTAAAATGTCTTTGCAAGGCACCTAAAATTAACTATTAAACAGCTTTCAGCACATAGCCTTTCATTACAGCATGCTGATGTCTGTGTCTAAATGTGTGCTGGCTCGACAGAAGAGGGTTAGTTATAAAATCTCTCTCTCTCTCTGTTACATTATATTTCTCCAGTATATCCTACTATTTCTTTTCAATTGTTATGAAACTTATAGCTTAGACTAGTGTCCTGCCACTGAACTGCCTTCAGAGCGAGTGGCATTCATGACGGTTGTTTGTGCCCTAGCAGTTAACTAGTTTAATTAAGAAGCATGAAGGTATCCTGGCCAAAGGGACAAGTGCACTCACTTTATGGTAATTTAACTACTATGAAAAATGATTATGGAAGTGTTATTGCAAGAATGGGTCATGGTCAACAATGTCCAGCAAGCTGCAGGACCCCCATCAACAGATTGCTCCCAGCGCTGGGTATTGGCTGAGTGCAGGAGGAAGTGTGCCCCCTCCTGGAAGAAGAGCTGCTCCTTCAGAGCTCCTCCACCTCATTACTGCACTGGCTCAGCCGAGGTCTCTTCAGCCGCATCCAGTTGGCAGGGGAAAAGCTGTAGCTGCAAGCAGAATCGCGCACATTTATTTCTGCATTTGCATAAATTTACATGAAGCTCCAGATTCAAGAAAGTCTGCCTGAAATGCTTTGTTCAAGAAATACTCGTCGGGGAGATTGTCAAAACTGTGTTCTACGAAGGTTTTTGCTTGATTAAAATGTGTGTATCAGGAAATTGAAAAGACTTGTTTTTTTTTCCCCCATTTGGTAGTTCTGACTGTGACATAGCTTTTTATTTGTGGTTTCTGTGAGGGGTACATTAAATTAAAAAAAAATAACTGGGCGGCTCAGACACAGAAACAATGATTTGGGGAGATATGCTCGTACTGAATTTATTTTTGCCACGCCGTTCTGTTAGACAGCAAGATTTCAAGCCCTACTTAATGGGTGGTCTGCATTTGACAGTTCAAAGCCAAAAGTTAGGAGAAGTACTTAAACTAAGGCGCTTCTCTAAAAAAGTAGAAACGTTTGGGTAAATATGCTAATGATGGCAATATAATTTTATTTCACTTATTATTCCCTCACTCTCTTCTGGTGTACCTTCTGCTGGTGGAGGTAGATGAGCAAGGGAGACATATAAGATGGAGGTCTTAATAATCCTACTCCTTTCTAATTAACCCTGAGGGAATCATTCAGTATATGAGCCACTTGAGAATGTTAATATCAGCTTTACCTAACTCATATTTACAAACATAGCAGTGACGTTATTATGCCTGTTAGCCTGCGGACAGTGGCGCTCACTGGATTTTCAGCTGACACCGACAGCGTTAATCCTGAAAAGCAGCATGATGCACACATGAACCTAGTGGTCCCTCCCTTTGCCCCAACCCCCAGCAGTGTGGTCGTAAGCAATGGTTGAGCCATCTTTTTGCACAGTTTCCCATCTTTACACTTTTGCGGTGCATTATGGGTAGGCCGCATAGACAATATCTCACACGTGCTTGGCTTGTGGAATCCACTGTATCAAAGTGAACTTCAGCTTAGTTAAATTGTTTCCAGCTTCTGCTTCACTTTTGCCCATTTTATATATGGTTTTAAAAAAGTTATTCTCTAGGTAGAACCTTGCAACTATTCCTATCTCATTGGGCTTACCTTTTCAATGTCTACCTGCCTTAAATAAGCACGCTTTGGGTTTTAGTAAAGCCACAGGACCAGGAGTGTGCATGTGAAGGGGATATGCCAAACACGCTTCGTCAAAACCTGGTGCAGCAAGAGGAGATCTGTGCACCGAATTTGAACTTTCTGTGGTGCTGCTTCTGAACAACACATTTAGATTCCTACCTGCTTTCTTCCCACGGTATCAGCGCTTGATATTGACTAATCCAGGAACAAGCAGCCCTCAGCATGACTAACAGGTGTATTTTCATCAGGCTTTTGTTTGCATGGGCCAGACATCAGCTATGGTGATATACTGGATCCATCCTTGGAGTCTTTAGCATGTGGGCTTAGCACCTCTGGGCTGCTGCAGGGGTACGTTTGACTCACTGAGAAGCGTGTTCACGTCAAATCCCTTTTATCGACGTAGGAATGTGAATCACTCCCAAAAATCTTGATTAACCATCAATATTGAGCATAAAACCTACATGACCTCATTGAGGGCTGACTGCTCATTCTCTCTTTTTTCCTATTTCTGTGTCTCTGTGACCTTACTTGCCTGCTTTATTGTACCTGCTGCTTCTAAAGTGAAAAATTTCATGTTCTGTTTGTTGCTGTTAAACCGAGAACCTCACACTGAACCTCTAGGCTTCAGTCAAAATCAAACTTTAAAATACAGTCAAAAAGACTGTTGTGTAATTCCAGACGGTGAAGTGGGGTTGAGCAAGGTGCCAGTTTGTGGCTAATTAAAAGATAGTTGCTCACACCACACCGACGGCCACCCTGGGGGGGGGGTCCGCACGTACCCCCATAGACAGCAGTCACATGACCTTGTGTCAGACCGCTTTCAGTTTCAAGCTTGCATTGGAGTCATCTTGTTGGCTTGCTGCTGGTGAAATGTTCATGAGTTCGCTTCGGCTTTCATCGCTGATGATGTGTAAATCACAACCCGGTGGAGAGCAAAGGAAGGAAAATGAGAGAAAACTACTGTTAACCCCACAGTTCCTGCTGTAATGAGGTCAAAAATAAAGCAAAGGAGGGCTTTACCCAGAACGTGTGGAGCAGAGGGCAGGGGAGGTGGAGTATGTGGTGGGCCCATGCAGCTGGCTCTGCAGGCAAGCTCCCGGTTGGATTTCTGCCCCTCCTCCCCTCGCTTAGCTGCCTAAAGGGGAAGGAGGAAGCTATTAGTGACTGTTTTTTTAATTAATGCAAAAAGAGAAAATATTTTCCTGTTAGTTTTATTTTCTCCTGTATTTACTGCTGCGACGGAAGACCGTCGGACTGGGAGGAAGCCGCCGTCACATTGTAGTGTAGCGTGCCATTCTGCTCCGAGCAGAGCTCCCCCACTCTCTATGGACATGCTGGCATTTACAGTGTATTTGGCAGGAATTATGTTTATTCCACAGTGGCTACCAGCTACATAAACAGAATGTAAATGGGAATGAAAATGTAGACTCTATGAAAGAGAGAAACTGGCCTACAGACAAACCATGTGAGTTTTTCTTTAATATTGGTTTGAATGAAGAGGACCATTGGAGTAATATCTGTGTTTATCTGTGGATTTGTTTGTGTGTCAAAAAATAAAGAAATCAGGGGGTCTGCATTTTTGTGAGACCTTTGCTGGCAGTGGGCTGGGCACCTGGCTTTACTTTCACTAAGCCCGTTCTCTCCACACAAGCCGATTAGCCCCCTGCTGTAATTACCGCAAACCCTGACATGCAACCTATTTAAAGTCACCTGTCCCACAACTCCATGGCGATTACCCCTGTGCAGCTAATCACTCGTAGATCGACCCATCTGAGAGCAGCAGCGCGTTCACCACCCCTCTCTATTCCTGCCTGTCCACCTCCTGACATCAGGTCTTTATCTGAGTTGAGCGGTTTTTAGAAACAGCAGTGTTTGAAAGTGTCTGACCCTGTATGTGTCATCAGCCTTCACTTTGTGCTTCTATCACCATTATGGTCCTTCTGGAAGACTAGCTCTCCCTATGCTCCTCTAGGCATGTGAAACTCAAGGCTTTGACTTTTTCTGCACAGAAACTAATTAAAAAATGGGGGAAAAATAATATTCACAATTTGAGAAACACGAGCAGCTTGCAGGTAGCGTTGATGGCGCCAGCATTGTTGGTCTGTGGGCTTAAAAGAGAAGGATTCAGACAGCTCTAAATAATGGCGCCTTTGCATTGGAACCGAGACAGATGGACAGCAGTGGCCCTTCTGATCCCAAGGCAGGTGGCCCTGCTGATGGGAGAAAGTCGGCAGCTTTCTATGAGATAGCTGAGGCTGTGGGAGGGAAAATTTAAATGTTGACAAAAAGCGGAGGTGTCTGCTCTCTGGGGGTGGATTTGTAAAGGGATCAACTGCACTGTTGATCTTTCTAGTGAATACAGGGTCAGCCTCTCTGTCAGTCACTGATTCCGTATTCGCAGGTGGGATGTTTTCCCAGCAAACACGTTTTTTATCGGCACGATGGTAAACCTAGCTGAGCTTAGCCAAATTCAGGGATATGTTAAGCACAGCACTGTTTACTTACTTTTACTGTTTGCTGTATACTTAAGTCTTCACTGCCTTCCTAAGAACACTAGCTCAAGTCACACTCTCTTAAGAAACATTGTCCTGGGTTGGCTTCTCCAAGCAGCTTAGAGTGTTTGTCCTCTGACACCATTGGCCAAAAGTTTACCTGTTGTCTAATGAACATCTCCTTAACTTTTTTTATTCCTTCATTTGTTGGGCAGGTTGCCTTAACCAGGACAATTTGCTTCCCTGTTTTATATTGCTGAAGACAAAGATGGGTGTTTCCTCGCTGAATTCAGCTTATGTGATGCAAATAAACAACTGTTCCAGCAGAGAAAGAGATAGAGGGAAAGAGAGAGATGCAAACAAATTAATTCTGAGCTCACCATGATGGGGGAGGGGGTGCTATTTTTATTTTAGTTTTTCTTTTGCAGAAGACCTTAAAACTGCACTCTAAAATTAGAGTTCAGGGCGTGACCAGTGAACCTTGTTTAAAGACCGAGGTTAAAAGGGATTAGAATGAATATCCAGCCATTATCTCCTATGAGGAGTTTTTTTGTCCCAGAAGCCCACAGTTCTGCTGATTTATAGAATCTTTTTGGCCGGATGCATTCTTATCCATATTTCTACATTCTGATGAATAATAAATTTGCTTTGCTGATGTTTTTATCCAGAATAAGTCACACAGCTTTCAGCATTCACAATTCAAATGCATGTTACTTCTTGATATTTACAGAAATAGTTCCTTAGAGCAGATCACACACTCCGCTCGATATTTGCTGCCCTATAAGTAACAAAGGGTTCTGATGTCCTCATCCATAAATGTGTTCTCAGTGCATTGTGATGCTTGTATGGAAAAGGGATGCAGTTATGAAACAATGCAATGAAGTGAGGCCTTGTAATTGCTGCTCCATTCATTGGTATTTGGAACTTCCATACAACCTGCCCGTGAAAAGCAAAACTTAGTTGTTTTGTTTCAGTGTAATTGTGATTGAAGTGTCGTCATTTCTGCGGCACTATTTACAAATCACTGACTGACTTGACCAATATGTCACCTGCTGGCTGAGGAATATTATATTCCCTTTTCAGGAACAGGTCCCTGCTTGTTTATTGGCACCTTACAAGGTGCCACGTTGTAATGGAACCTGTGCTCTTACTCTGACCTCCTGTGCTGCCACCTCTAATGCAGCTTCAGTGCAAAATGCAACATTATTCCTCTTCTGGGTTTTATTATTTCCTGTGACAGTTGTATTAGCGTGAGTTTGTCAGAACACATTACCGTCTGGAGTAAAAAGTAAACAAATAAACCTGACTCCCTTGTGGTGCATTTATAGGACAAACTGCATCTTGATCAAACAAAACTTATTTCTGTAGTGCAAAGTAATTTAGATTTAACTTTTAAAATAGTTATCTTGAGAAATGGGCAGCAAGGGGAGGGGGGTGGTATTGTTCCTACTGCCTGATGGCATTAAACTCATGCGAGCTCCCCATGCAATCGAACGATGAACGCTTTCACTCCTCGTTTCTGTGCCCAAGCTCTCAGGTCACAGTGGGAGTTGGGATAAGCATTCATGGCCAAGCCTTGCATCTCCTTGGAAAGTGGTGGGTGAACAGGAGTTCAAACATGTGGGGTGCTGTCATGGTTGAGGATGTTGACTCACTGTGCCTTGGCAAGGAAGACCAGCAACAGCCCCTGAAAATGTCTCTGAAACCACCCTGGCACTGTTGGACATTAGCCGTGGTCGGCTTGCTCAAATTATGTCTGAACATGATTTGCCCACAGCTGCTGTGCTGGTGGAATTTCATCCCTAAGCCAAAGACTCAGAAACAGGCACAAGATCATCGCCGTAGAGCCTTTTCATGGCTTCCAATCCATGTCCTCGCACATGATGTTGGACCCTTGAGTGAGATACCCATCGAAGAAGCAAAAGATAGAACTACTTGTGCTAACCTGTGTGTCACTAAGGATTAAGGTGTTACTATAATAAATGATGCGGCATAAAAAAGGTGTGATAGGTTTTGTAGTCAGCAAAGCAGGGGACTGTATATGGAAGGGCAGGAATGACTAGAGAGCAGGATTGTGGGTATGAATGAGAGTCCTTTTTTGTGTATCCTGTCCCATTCCGCCGCTGTGAAACCCAGATGGATCGTTTTGAGCCAGAGGGCTTTTGAAGGCAGGAAAGTTTTAAGCTGTTAGAATCACAAACACAGTGCTGTTGCCTGACAGCGTATGAGTGCTGGCTAGCTGTGCGCTGTGTGTTCGCTGAGAGGCCACTCGTGGAATATGGCCGTGCTAGGCAGGGAAAGGGCACTATGGGGCCAGGCTGTCCCATGTTAACCAGTGCCCCCCCCCCCCCCAAAAGCGGAAGGAGTGGAAATCAGATTAAAGTCCTGGATTACAAAGCTTCCACCCCCGTTGCCACGGCTACAGTACGTGTATGGTGTGCAAGTGAGTGGTGTTACATAACGCAGGGCATTGCTGACAGCAGAAGAGTCGGACTGGAGGGAGGATGAGGAAGGAGGGGGGCGAGTGCTAAGATCTCCAGTATTCATTCGGTATTTTTATTTCCCATGGTGCCTCACTTCAGTTTCCAGTCTTGGTTTTACTTGTTTATTTATTTTCATTTCATTTTTTTCCCCCAACTGCTCAGATTCGAAACATGAAGTTTCAAAGTTGGAAAGACAGTACCTGCAGAAGTACTGCATTCACAGAGATTTTTATAGCACTGCAGTCATGCTGCCTGAATGTCTGCCTATTTGCATGTGTCTATGTATCTATATATGTATCTGCTTATTTTTTCATCAACTAATGAAAATACCTTGCCCAAAAGTTAAGCAGCAGTTACACCTTCATTTCCTGCCATCGTTTAAAACATGCAGCTGCCATTTGATAACTGTCCGAGATGGAAAGGCCTGGCAAGTGGGTTGAAATGCGGTGAGGTGCACATCATCAGGACCTCATATGCATATGTGACATGAAGTGGGGCCAGCGAGTTCATGCCATGGCTTTAGACATCATTCAGCCATTTGCAGATGGCTGACAGAGAGAGCATGAAGCTTGTCTCAAGCGTAACCTCCACCTGGGCCTATCCCTGCAATAGGAGTTCATGGCCAAGAAACCTGGTGGGACACAGAAGCTCCCTCCCCTCTGTAGCCCTGGCAGTGGCATGTAGTAATCTGCATTTATTCATATGGTGGATGCCCTTGCCCAGAGAGGCTTACAATATTTATTTGCTTTCAAAGAAAGCGACATAGCTTGTCCTTGTACAGTTGTTTGCTTCTATCGCTGGATATTTACTGATGATGTTCGAGCTCGGTTACTCAAAGTTAAAACAGCAAATACCTCTCCTGGGTTTTTAGGTCTGATTTCTCATGAGGATATATAGTGTTCTGCACTCATTTGCTTTGCAGATGCTGTAGCTGCTAGACCACCTGCTGTTCTGGTATTTTTGTTCTATTGAAGATGTTTACAAGGGTCTTGTTCACATGCATGAATCCTGTTATGAAACAAAATTCATCCCATCCCTGCGTAGGATTGTCCTAACAGCATCCTAACAGGATCTGTGGCGGGATTCTGGCTGCATGCCGCGTGTGCTTTCAAACAGGATTGCGCTGATTTGCTATTCTTTGGCGATGTTAGTTCTTTCCATAGCACCCAGGAAATGCATTCCCATATGGCTAAAAGGGCAGGCGAGGGGCAGGTGTGTTCTGTGTCTTTTCTGATTGCCTCACTTTACTCTGAGTTCAACCCTTATTCAAGAGGGCGGAATCTGCCAGGTTCCATGTTTGGGCATGTGATACCCTCTGTTGATGGGAGAAGCAAGCATCTTTGCTGCCACATTTGTTGTCACAGATGCCTCCCCAGCGAGGAGTCCGCGCACCTGAATGATGTAACGTTTGCTGCTATTCCACCAGCGGTCACCAGCGGCCTAGGGTATGGTCATCAGGGAGCACTGTGGTCATCAAACTTCAAACCCTTGTTGGGGGACAGCTTTAGAACATTTAAGAGATGATTCGGGTTAATAGCTTCAGGAGAAATACCCGCAGGTGCAAAATGTTGGCATCGTTACTAACATTACTCACTTGGGGCCAAGGTGGAGAAAAAATGCGTGTTTTTGGCATCTTTCTCTTCTACGGCATGTAGTGTCTTCTAAGCTTGAGTTTAAAACACTTTTCCATAAGCAAAATTGGTTTGAAGGACAATGATTTGCTATGGTTTATCCCCTCTAGTGTTTCCCAAAGTGCTTTGTAAACATGTTTTCCAGAAAGGTCTGTTTCCTCTGAAGTGCCTCTGCATGTGGTTTGACTCTGGGGTCTGCTCCTTTGGTGCATCTGCAGTACAATCTCATTTTAATTGTATAAACGGTGCTGAAGAGTCCAGCGAGACCAGTTTTAGGACTCATCACAGACAAAGTCAACACATGCCAGATGCAGTGTTCCGCTCATGGCCTCAGATTTGTCATCACATGCTCAAACAATGCCCAGGCCCTTGTCCTCTCAACAGCAGTGCCCATGGTTCACTCAATGACTACTAGAGGCCTCACAAGACCTCCTTCATTGAACAGGCTTCCCATTTCAATCAAGGCTGAGAACTACTTCACTTTTGTAGTTTAAATTTTAAAAACTAATCCAGGATCCCAAGTCTTGGAGAGGATTCTTTTAATTAGCCTCCCCGTGGACTCGGAACTTGCCTCTGTCAGCGTGCTCTGTCTTTCTTTTCTATTTCACTATTGAAGACACAACAAGCACTCAGGTCCCTTCTTGTGTATTCTGTTGCATTTGTAAAGCTCCATGCAAGATCCAGAGTAAACCTCCATCTGATGTTGTTCATGTTTCCTTGTTATTAACTGTTTGATCTACAGAACTTGTTGCTTCGCAAATGTCAGTTTGCATTGAGGCACAGCACAGATTGAAAGGAGAGGTAGGCTGTGTGACATCTTATATTTGTTTTGGTACAGAAACTACATAAGGCAAAGGCAATAGAGACCTGCATCTGGCAGGCATCCGCCTACAGGTATGCTTCCTCCCTCTCCCCAAGTTCACTGCATCATTCAATTCAAATCTGAACTGCCAGCCTTCAGAAAGAGCACCGGCAAGAGGCTCAAAGACAATGCGAATCCAACTACTGGACAAAACTTAGCTTGTTTTTATTATGTTGTTTTTGCTTTTGCTTCTCAGCAGAGACATACCTAAGGCATTTAAGCACCTGAGGCAGATCATTTCTTTGGTACCGCTCAATACACTGCAGGGCTAAACATCGACACTGGCAGAGCACATGGACTCGCCCACCCCTAAAACTGATGATAAGATATGAAGGGGTAAGCAATCCCCCTGTAACAACCCACAGCAGTGAAACATAACTGTGTACAGATACACAGCAGCAATACATTATGAGAGAGCTAGACTTCTCTCCTATAAATCACTACTGCTGCTTGTGTATAAATCGTTTGGTATCTAACTAGTGTGGGGAGTTACAGGGGGATTGTGGCCCCCCTGTGTGTTCAGCGAGTTCAGGTGCTTCGGTGGGCGTGTCAGTGTACTTCACCAGTATAGGTGTGCAGATATACTGATGAATGTTAAAGCTCACGCTCCTGCATTCTGATCTCTCAAGTGTTCATTTTTATGACTCCAACGACGAACCTGGGTGATTAAAATGGTAAAAAGTTATGTAAAAAAGCCAAATCACTTCACGAATATGCATAAAAAAGCAGCATATACATGAAATAATACAGTTTCAATCTGACCCCCTGTCGCACGCTGAGGAAAGCCTGGAAAGGGAAGGGCACATCTGAAGGGTCCCTTTGACAGTGGCCCTACAACATTAACCGCAGCTATACCTCTTGTCTTCTCAAAGGTCTTCTGTACCAGACTATGGTTTTGTGACCTCATTGCATTCTGCCAAGTAGGCCTGAGTCTAATTCCCCGCCTTTCATGTGTTCTGTTAATCACGGCGGTCCTGTCAGGATGGGCTCACACACCTGTCCCTCTGCAGATGTGGGTCAGCCCAGCTGTTATCCAGCAAAATGAGGCAGGAATCACATGAGGAGGTATATTTGGCAATGGCACTGTCTCTCCATCCCAGCTGTTAGACATTTTTTAATAAAATTATCCCTCTGCTGTTTGTGTTTTTTGCACTGGCCCTAAATGGTGGTCATGATGGTTGTGGATCACTGCTGTCTCACTGGCCTCTTGGTAACAAAGGGACCAAATTGACACTGTGATCTGCCAGGCTTTGCCTAGCTTGACTTCATAGGACACAGTCACAAGGTTAGCACCATTTTATTAGGAGGAAAAATAAGCAACTTTTTGCTAGAATAGGCCACCCTAATCTTTGAGGCCTTTCATTTTTGCTTGGTTTCCCTCCAGCTTTTTGTATTTCATCCCTACCCAATGGAGCAATGGTTGTATACTGACTGTGTCTGTGTTGAAGAGTCACAGCCTGGGTGTGTCGGGTGTGTCAGTTCGCTGGACTCCCCTTGTTGGCTGCTGCGCTGAGGTTTATTTATTTACTTTCTGCAGTTCATTTTCCAAACAGTGCCGATACCTTCCCCCTCCACCCCCTCACCTTCCCCGAGCACGTGCCCTTAGCGCACGTTTCCCACCTGTGCCATTAATCTCCTGCACACATAGCCAGCCAAACCGGGCCGGACCTGCATCCTGATCCCCGCCGATGCACACAGCAATAGTCCCCGCTCCCCCCGCACCTGGCAGATTTCATTTCATTACCCACTTGTTCTACTTCCCCCCTTTGTGTCTTTCCCTGTTCTAAATGTGCCAGAGGCCGCTGGTATGACAGGGGATATGACTGTTTTTAAAGTTTAATCCGCATAGATATTGAAAGACACCCAGATGAGTGAATAATCTGGGAGTCGTAAATGCTTCACTTTGACTCTGCCCTCCCAGCCCCCAGGGGCACCTGGTTCCTGCACAAGCTTAAGGCTGCAAGGTGAGTGGGAGGACTTCTGAGAAAATCCCCTCCACTGGGCCTAAAACAATGAGTTCTTGTTTAATATCTATGGCTTCCAATAGGGAGAGGTGCCCCCAGATCTGGTCTGGAGTTACTGCACATTTTAAAAACTCAGTCAGTCATTCCCTTTGCCTGACTGTTTGTCCCTTTTCAGGGCTGCAGCAGTTCATAGCCCATCCTGCAACCGGAATCACAGGGCACTACGCTCAGAGTTATACTCCCCAACTGGGATGTCAGTCTGTTCCTTGTAACATTTTTTTTTTGGGCATCGATTACAAAACAAGAGGTGAATGGCAGGCTGCTGTAATTTGCTTTGTAATTGTGAAGTATTAAAATATTTATTTTGATGTGAAGAAATAAATTCTCTCTCGCAATAACTTTGACTTATTGTATTTCCAGCTTCTTCTGTTTGCTGAAACAAACACACTGCTGTTTTCCTCTTGTCCTTCGCTGGCTCACTGCATTCAAGCCTCAGGAACAAAGGAAGCAAGAGACCTGCGTGTATTTACTCCAGGTTAGTCCTCGGAACGGGTGCATCATGCTGTGTCTACATCTGTTGGGATGGTGAATATAGTGAACAGAACACTGCAGTTTCAAGTCCCAGGGGAGTGTGACTGTGGTGCTCTTGAACACAAGGTCACTTCATCTCAGTGTCTTCTGCTCCAAGGGACTGTCGTGCAGGACTGTCACCTGTTTGGGGGGGGGGGGTGTCAGCGAAGAGAAACTAAAACCAGCAGAGCACAGCAAGAGTCACAAGCTAAATGGGGGAAAGGGGGGGGACTGCCAGCAGGTGAAACAAATGATGTCACTCACATGGGACTGATTCCACTTCCAAGGGACAGACAAGGGTTTGGTCAGGGAAGGGGAAGGGCTCATTGGAGGTGTGCTGTGTGTTTTCACACAGATGACACTACCAACACAGGAGGGTGTTTGCTGGCCCACTGTGACACACCATTACGGCTGAATATATTTGCATGACATTTGTTGCACCAAATGCTGCGTCTACACTTCTTATTTTGATGGTCAAATTCTTCTGAGAACAGACAGATTTCTCAGGAAATATACTGCACATACCATCCTTGCACATTTTTCTCATTAATCCCTCAGTTCCATTACTACATTCGGATTATTTCAGCTATGCGAGCAGCATGATAGCACACTGGGTAGCTCTGTCACCTTATAGCGCCTGTGCTGATTGGACTTAGGTTTGAATCCGGCTCAGTCTGTGTGGTTTGCATATTATCCCCTTGTTTACATGGGTTTCCTCCTGGCGCTCTGGTGCCCTCATATAGTCCAAAAGTATGAATTTCAGGTTAATGGCTGACTATAAATTGCCTAGTGTGTGTGAGTTGGGCTACCCTGCAATAGCCTTGTGCCTGGTGATTCTTGAATGGGCTCTGGACCTCCGTGACTCAAAGCAGTACAAGTTAATGGAGATCGATTTATGGACTACTTCAATTTCAAAGAATTGTCGACAAACATGTTAAGATTAATTTATGCTCAGAAAAAAGTGTACTGAGGTAAATGTTCTGCATTTGTGGGTGGGCCATGGGGGTTTACTGCTGACTACGGCAGTAGAGTTATAGTAGGTTACAGCGGGCAGAGCCTGAGGTCATGGGCGGTGGAGGATGAGGTTAGTGACCACTGATTGTCCCCTGCAGACCCTCATGAATATTCCAGCAAGCTTCTGTCTCCAGGTATCCCTTCCCACATGCACTTCAGGGCCACACTCTTGAGCATGTTGAACACCTGCGGAAGGGAAAAAGACAGTTTTCTGGCCCTGCCACTGTTGTCTTGAGTACGACCCCCCGAGTCTTGCAGTGTTAGCAGGAATATCAAGTCAATCTCTTAGCCACAAGTCACACTGCTCCAACACGTACCCCAACATCTGGATCATTCAGGTCAACCAGACTGAGAACACCAGCTGCAACATTTCCACATTCCTTCTTTTTCCACATGGGCACTGAAATGCATTTTGAGTCACACACATTATTTGTAGACCACTAATATAATAATAATGATTAGTAATTAATTTAGTTTTACATATTTGGCATATGTTCAGGATGTAATGAACACTAAATGATTCTAAGTATATACTAATTTTCCACGGTGTGGTAAAAAGACTGAATTTGTAGCTGTTTCATGCAGGTGATAAAGTTTAAGAAAATAATTGCTGTCCTGACATTGCAGTTAGTATGTCTGTTTGTTTCATGACTTTTTCCTCTCCGAGCAGAACATTAATGACCCCCTCTTAACTTGAAAATCTATTAAACAATAGGACTCTGTATCATGTAATGGTGTGTGACATGCTGAGCTCTCTTTTCTATCATCTGCGCTACATATAGGCTTTTGTTAGAACCAATGTCCTTGTGAAATAATGACCTGCCAGGTTTGCTTCAAAACTTTCAGTACTGCGTTCAGGAAAGGATGAAGGCTGGACTGCACAATGCTTTATTAAGCTGTATTAGTGCTTTAAGTTAAAAAGATTCGGTGACAGGTGCTTCAAAGAAAGCTCACATGTGGCAGGAGAGCTGTGTACAAGACTGGGTCTTTGTATGACAGCCGGTCAGTATCCCGTTGATGGTGCCTGGCTGTCAAAGCTTCACGTGCCCACTGCTAGCCGACCTTAATGTATTTGGTAATGTTTTTTTTTTCCCAATTCAATTGCTGTATCTTTAAATCCACTTAGGCTGGCGCATTTACTAATGGGTTAGATTTAAGATATCGTCTCCATTTTTTTATATGTTCAAATAGATTGCATTGAGTTTAATTCTTTGGTCTCTATGTGCTTTGCATGTTTTTAATACACGTAATATCAGTTTTCAGAATATTTGCTGGCAAATTTTGCCTGAGATGCCCCTTTTATGTGCTTACAATCCTGCACAGATACCAAGTGCGGCAAGTGGACGTTTTGTGACGACATACTTTGAAAACATGTAGGTTCGTGTTATTATTGGTATTACTACCCCACTCTTTCATTTTGAATCTTGATACATGGAAAGGCACGTGTGTCTGTGTCTTTGGTATGCTGGATTTCACTGCGTTTGGCTCATCTGATCATCGCCAGGGCACTTCCCTTCGCCCCGTGTTTCGTGTGACTGTATCCGGGTGCCCATTTCTTTCATTGGATTAGGGGTTTATTGGAAATGTGTTCATAGGTTGTTAAAACTCTGTGTCTCGAATATCTGAGAATCATAAAAATATAAAAGTGTATTTGGGTTTAGTACGAAATGTCTGCAGCAGGGAAGTGGATCTACATATTGGGGTTTGTTTTTTAGATTCTTCAGAGTGAACAGAATGACTTGAGGTCTAACACAGCAGCTTCCATTGAGCAAGGAATCTTGGATATTCACTGTATCTAATACAGAGAGGAAGATCCTTGGGTCCCTAGTTAGTGTGTGTGTGTGTGTGAGAGAGAGAAATAAAGAGAGAGTGGGAGACAGTGGATGATGGTGGGTTGACATTGCTGTTGAGGGCAGGTTTATTCTCAATCCTGACCTCTAGCTGTGGCTTGTCCTCTGCCCTCTGTCTGGACTGCCTTTCTTCAGTCCTCCCCACCTGACCTCTATAGGTAAGAAGAGAACAGACAGAAAAACACACAAGCCAGATGGGGGATGTACAGTACACACTGGAACTGAATCCTGGAGGCTGAGCGCACAATTGGTCGAAAGCAATAATCCCCAAGCGTGCATGATGTAGTACTGGCAATGTAAATTCTGATGGAGATCATTCGGACATTAAAAGTGGTGTTTTTGCAGACATTTCAGCCTTAGGCTGAAACTGCTGAGACCCTGGCCAGGATAAAGCAGTTAATGAAAATGGAAAGACAGCTGGATAGCTCCCATGGAGTCCTGGTGTCTTGTTAAAACCCACAGTCTCACACCACTCAGTGCCCACTGAACATTAGAATTTTTATACCCGATTAGGATGTGTGCTTTGTGTACAGGCCGTAGGTGTGTATGTTTGTGCATACAAGCTTAAGGAGTCAAATCAAAATAAGCCACAAGTGTCCCACAGCTGGGAAGAAATATTGATGTATTTCTTCTCCCAGTTTGTTAACTGAATGCCTGATAAGCGACTAGTTTCCAGCATGTGTCCACAAACTTGTATGGGGATTTGAGGGACACTCAGCTTTTCTCCATGTTGGAAGATGACCAAGCTGTGACACAGAGGGGAAGCAGAACAGGGAGTTTTTCATGATTCCTATGACAACAGTTCCTGTTTTTGTCCCTCTTGGTGTTTTGACTGTCTCCCTAGTTTTGTCCTCTATCTCTTTGTTTGTCCAAGATATTTCTTTGTCAGTGTTCTGTTTTTATTGGTTTTGGCTCTTTTTCACTTGCTAGAAACGGAAAAGACGTTTAATTGTTCTGCTTTGTGAAAGTATGGATTCCTTTCAGGAGAGTGAAAGAAGCTGTATGAAGGGAAGTATTAGATCACTCTTCACATGTAAAATAAGTGGTGTTCTCAAGATGCTGGAGACCAGCATGAATCAAGGCAATGTTCCTAAAGAGTGTTGCGTTCAGATAATTTGATTCATAAAATGGCAGCCCTCCCACAAAGTTGACTCTCACGTGCTTAACACCTTTATCCTACTCCTGTAAATTTAATGAAGAACAGATTGACTCTTAGGACAGTGAATGTTCTGGAGTGTAAAGATGGAACACTGAGCTTCCTGGAGCTTCTGAAACATTTTCTTCATGGGAAGAAACTGTCATCAGCACAGAACCTCTTGAAAGCTTCCCCTCGATCAGCAGGACAACCTTCCCCTCAAAAAGGGCACAGTACAGAAAACAGCAGGCTGGAAAATCAACAAAAGCCGGAAATGCTCTTTGAAAACATATCAGATTTGAAGTGTCGTGTATTTGCAGGATCAATTTTTTTTTCTCTTTTAGTGTCTCCAGTGATACTTCAAAGGAATTACCTTAGCCTTCCTTTCGTAACTGTGGCAAAAAGGATGAAAGTACATGTTGGGGCAGACATCTGAGAGAATGCATGAACTGCATTGTGTGTGTGTGTGTGTGTGTGTGTGTGTGTGTGTGTGTGTGCGCGCGCACACATGTCTGACTGTTAATATTGTTCAGCAGATGGTGTTGGCCCAACTGCACTGGCCCGTGGTATCTGAGTGCTGTGCTCTTTTTGAGCTCCTATTCACAGCTATTACCTAATGACAATAACCATATTTGTTGTGCTCCTCACCATATATTTTCTGAGTTTTTCCATCACCTGCTAGTAGATAAAATGGTCTCCAGCTGACCTCTCCACTATCAGCACTGGAGGAGAAGATTATGGTTGGCAGCATTCATTTTATCCTTCACGAGGAGGATAAAGGTCCTCCTGCTGTTCATCTCTGAAACTTGCATACCAATTAATTCGGGCTGCAGTCTAAGTTCATCTTCAGCGTGCTGACTTCTGCGAAAGGACCCTCAGGGCTGCCGTCGGTCTTGCGTTCCCTGCAGTTTACATGTAAAGATGTTTATCTTGTTCTGTCACAGCTGATGTACCAACCCAAGCTGCGGCTCTGCAACAGCACTCTGGTGTGGCACACGTCAGCAGTTCATGTTTTTCAGCATCTTCTCCTGAAAAAAAGACTTGAGATTTGTGGAGAAAATAGCCCTCCGTTATTCTTTTATCCCGTCCCACTTACACTCTGTCACTGATGGCCCACTGCCAGGCGCTGCCAACAATGTGATACGGCGAAACTCATCATCACCACGATCATCGTCACGTGGGGCCAGATAAATGCGACCGAACCAAGTTCATCTATCTAGTGTCGCTGTTGATCCGGCAAAAGATTTTCATAGATGCAAACATTCTTCCTTCACTTTTCAACTAGTGTTTGTGCTGCCATTTGGGCGTCTTTTTGTTAATTGTTTTGTCGTTACAGGGATGGAACGTGTACCTGGAGCACAGTCCCTAATGCCCAAGCACTTGAGCTGAAAATAATTTCAGCCAAGGACCTGCAAACTTAAATTTGTGTGAAGTGGGTTCCTATGGGTCTGAAAATGGTTTCGCCACCCAGTGCAGCACTCATGATTTTGGGATTGTTTCACTGAAGGATTATAACATGAAACGGGATAAGCAGAAGTCAGAATGTTGTGCAGCTGCCAAGAATTTTGGATTATTATGTTTATATGTGGCATCCAGTCTTATTTTTAGGGCACCAGTTAATGAATTAACATTGGTACATTTAGAGAAATAGAAGAGTGGGAATGTGATTGCACAGGGTTTTGTGTTGTGCAGTGAACACCAGTTCATCGACATGCACAGATGGCACAATTCGTGAACCAC
Organism: Arapaima gigas; assembly: GCA_900497675.1. Lineage (NCBI taxonomy): Eukaryota > Metazoa > Chordata > Actinopteri > Osteoglossiformes > Osteoglossidae > Arapaima > Arapaima gigas. The sequence continues at coordinate 809,644 of UFQX01000166.1, read as the reverse complement.
ACTAAAATCTATTGATAAATACTTCCGCTTGTGAAATATACGGCGAAAATTAAATTACTGTTGAATGAAAATTGAAGGTTGACACAGTACCTGGAGATTATTCGTGGCACATGCGCGGTCAGAAACATTGAAGCTGTTCATTTAAGCCGTTCAGTAGCATTTCTTTTGTTATTCAGTCTGAAATTAAAATATATCTATCTAGCAATGGGATAACATTTGGAATCAGTGCTAAATCAGGTTGACATTGTCTAGAATCAGACATGATCCAGGCCTGTCTAGCTACAGGTATGATGGAGACAGCTGGGATTGACCTGGCTACGGTTGGACTTTGGCTGGTTTCATTGATAGTGTTCAGCTCATCCACGGGTTGCAATGGGCAGAATCTCCTCCTCTGTTTAGTCTGTTTCTGACCTCTACTTGGCCCATATCTGGCCCAGGTCTGACCCATGTCTGTCCCGATTCAGGGCTCTGATTTGCCCACATCTGACCATCATTTGGGTCGTTGGTGACACAAATACACTCATTATTTTCCTGTGTCTCAGTTTAGGGATCCAGGTGCTGATGAATCTGTTCAGTAATGACAGCCTATCACTATGAAGTCATCATTGGTGGTGGTGTTGTTGTTGTTGTTGTTAACTGGTTAATGAAAAGTAAGTGAGTATTTCGAAATATTGCCCCTTTTATTGTCATTCTTACATGGTATCTATCTAGAAGCCCTCTAAGCCTGCCTTCATATAAAAACTACTCAGAGAGAATCACATCCACCATCATATGAATTGAAGGCCAGAGCAGAGATTCAGGTAGTGTTTGGACCAAAGTCCCGTGGGGGCAGATGAAAGCTCACAGTGAAGCAGCTGCAGCCTCTCTGACTTACTGAGGCACATAAAGGAAAACGGGATTTATTTGGGGTTTGAGTTCTTTCTTTTTTACTTGATGTATCCCATCACCCTGAATGACATTTTTAATGTACAGTTGCAGAACCTAATGAAAGCAACCACCAAGATTAGTGTTTGGATTCACCCCCCCCCCACCTTTACATAATCTTTCCAGAGATTTAGGGCATCTCTAGGCTGTCTATAGGGCTGACATTTACTGAGTACTCTGGAAGGGCAGGGCCTTTACCATAGTATTAAATACCAGCCACAATAAGCCGCACAAAAAGACCCTGACAGAAGAAGGAAGGAAGGGAGTGGACACAGGGAGACACTGAGTGACAAAAAAAATACTCATAACTTGTGATCTACAGTCTCCTCAAAATGCATCCCTCACAGCCTTCCCTCTGTTTTAAAAGTGGTCCACAGTAGAGTGTGTGTGTGTGTGTGTGTGTGTGTGTGTTCCTGACTGGTCTAGATCTCCCTGGTACAGCATATTACATCTCTCAGCTGGGCACGAAAGGCCATTGACTCACGTCATATTCTTTCTGTTTTTCTTTTATGGGTGTGTTAAAAATCTCACATGAAGGATGCTTTAGTGTTTGCGGTTTGCAGTAAGCTCTTGTGGCCTAGAGGTTCGCACATGCATGCAAGCTACGACCAGCTGACGTAAGCGTTTTGACGCAGAACAGACAGCAGCACCTCGAAGGAGATGAGTAACAAACAACACACTGTGAAAAAACGGGCAATAAAATGGTCCGTGTTCAGGGGGTTTTATCATTTGCATTAAGTATAGGGAGGGCTAGAGAGCTAGATATTGTTCATGAGCAGTGTCTTGGGGTACATTATTAGTTTTTGTGCATAGAAATGATGAGGTACAATATTTAAATCACTTTTATATAACGTGACTGCTAAGTTAATAATGTATGTGGAATTGGTGGTGGTTCTGCAGTGCGCTAGAACACAAGTTGGGGCCCTGCAGTTACTGGAGGAATTCGGGAGGAATAATGTGCGATGATATCGTCTCGACTCTGCCTCTCCATTTCACTCTCAGACTCTGTCAGCAGGTTTCGTTCTGCACCCTTTGACCCAGCCATCTGTCCGCTAATCTCCTTTGCCTGCCCCACTGTCCCCCCATCCCTTGAGCACAGTCCTCCTGGCCAGAGATCCAGTCGAAGCTCATGACCCAGTAAGGGGTCCAGAGAGCCATGAACTTCCCCACCTGCACGCAAACAAACCAAAGGCCAAAGCAGCCAGGATCATTTTGCTCATAGTTAAAAGTCCAGATGTTTGTACACACGGATTTGCATGCTGTCACTTGTGCACGTCTGTCAAATGGACAGGGGTTCATCTGTCGGTTACTGTGGCTCACTAGAGTAGCAGTGGTGTTGGTGCACTTTTTTTCACACTCACACCAACAATAAAACATGTACCAGAGTGTATCTCAAAATTTGGATATATTCTGCATTTTTTTTCTGCCTAAACATCAGAATTTCTGAGGTTTTGGGTAAAATGAATGACCTCAAACAGCATTCCCCTTCACTGTGGTGAAAATCCATTTTAAAGGGTCAGCTGTCATTATGTAGCGCCTATTTAGACTTGACAACTAAGAACTTAAGGTCTGAGTGGTGCACAAAAGTGTTTGGATATATATATTAGTATCTAGGGCCTTTTGTCTCCCTGTTTTCATCCCAGTCAAATTAAGTGTTATATTCGGGCAAGTGCATGTGTAATATGTGGAATATCTCCTACTCTGGTCCTTTGTCAACGCCAAGGACTAATGATGAAGGATGTTTAGGTCCTCTGAAGATGAATTTGTGCCTGTTAACCCTGGTTTTGCTACGATGCCCCTTGTCACCAGCAGCGGTCTGCCTGGCAGCATCTGCTGTGGAGAATGCATGAATAAAATTATGTCCATTCAAATTTCTGCCAGAAGGAGGTGATATCCACCCTCTGATGCTGGAGACCTTCACAGAAAAATCCTCTCAAAGCTGAAGGTCTCTGAAAGAGGCCCCCTCACTTTCTAATCCATTCTGTACAATGTCCCTGTCATGGTCTGCTCTAAATTATTCCCTGCAGCCATGTATGTAAATCCAAAACACAGGTCCTGTAACTTGCCACAGCAAGTTTTGGGAAATAAACTTGGTTTAACTACAATGCTGGTCCACCAAAGATTTTAGAGGACGTTTCCTTGCGCAGTGCATAAAGCTCTATAAAATACGCACTAACCATTACATTTTTAATGGAATGATCTCTGTTCAGTTCGCGTGGGATTCGCTTCAGTCACATAATTCTGACTTAGTGAGCAAGTAGGACACTGGAGGACATTATAGTGTTTGAAATTATGGTGTTAATGGAGACGGTGGCAGCGGTGTGTGCTGTAGAAAGTCCAGAAGATCTGAGGACATGATCCAGAGATGGGGAACTGCCGTCTTACATACAGTGGCACTGCAAGCGATTTCATGGTAGCAGAAAGGACTGGTCTTGCTCCATGTTGCAGACCTCGGAGGCTTTGTCGACGTAAAGTTCCTCTTGTTCTGCCGTTGCCTGTGTTGTATTACTGACTTGACATTTGTCATCTCCAGTGATGTGAATGACTGCTGCTCTGGAGTTCCTGCCTCTCTGTTGCAGGCTGTGGCTCCCGGGATGTCACGGTCTCACTCGTAATGCAGAGGCGGCTGCTGCTCTACATTTTTCCACTACGTTTCCAGTGTCTCCCCCTCTACGTTTACATATAAGAGGAGGTGGTCAGCCGCAGAGATCACGTCTCGCCGACTTTCTCAGCCCATAAATCTATGTTGTCATTAAGGTCTGTGTCGATTCCTCTGTTATCACTCTTTATTTGATGTTGCATTTCCTTTTTCCTTCCATTTGATTTGTGCGTTGCATTATACATGAGCAGGAACATTACGAAGAAACAGTTCATTCATTACCAGATTGCTTGTGATTGCTAATGAGCCACTCCGCTAAGCTCTGGGTCAATATTTTATAACTTGGGTCCTGTGCTGAGAGAAGGGCTGTGGGTGCCATTTCACCGCTTGCCTCACTAATGACTTTTGCCTTTAAACAAGGACTTAATCATTCATGTGCAATGTGAGCAACAAAATGTCCTGACACATAAGATCCCAATGCGCCCATAAGTGGTCCACTCTGGGAGTGGGAAACAAGGAAGACCAGTTGTGGGGTGGGTAGATTGTTCTCTACATGGTGAAGCAAAGTTTCTGCAGCTCTGCGCAGGGCATTGTGGGGGAGACTGCTGAATTTTACCTTTGTTGAACAGAGCGTAAGAACTTTCCCACACCTGACAGCTCCCCAGCCAACCTCGTGTCAGACACGATGCAGTCGTCTGCTATCTCCGGTCCTCACTGCTGTTCCCCCTCGCAAGCAGACCTCTGCGTGGGCCATTCCTCTGCCTCTTAGTGTCTCCTCAGCCCTTTGCTGCACACTTCTTACCAAGCGTAGAGCACTGTCAATGCGACCCACTCAGGTTGAGGATGACTACACAGGGAGTGGGGCTGGTTGGGAGGAGGGTATGAAAAGAAGAATTCAGAATTTGAAAGAAAATGAAACCTCTCGCTTCTGTGACAGTGGTGTGAAAAAGATGGAATGCAACAACCCCAGCAGCTACAGGAAGTAAGGCAGCAACATTTTGTTTGCGGTGGGTCAACTGTGCCACAAGACCCTGTGCACTGTGAGCAGGGCTCAGAATGGTTGTGAAAACCAGAGCTTATTAAAATAGCATCTGAAACTTTACATCAATACCACTAAAAGTAGTATAAGTAGTAAAATGAAACTCCGTTGTCTGTTGATTTCCCTCTTTTCTAACACACAAGCAGAGGAGTGTTATCAAACACAATGAGGAGTAAAAAAAAATGCCAGGGTAACTTATTTTTGAATTGTGCATGTCTCCTTTGAACAAGCCCTGTGCTAGTCTCTCTGGCATTTGCTGTGTTGCTAGGGGTGATGGGGACTCATCCACACTGTTGTTGGGGAAGTTTTGTGCTGCTGAGCAAATCTGGCAAGATCTCATTCACAGCAGGTTTGGCCAAGGGTATCCGTCTAAATCCCTGCCACCCACCTATTACTCCCAGGTTACTCTGGAAGGAGGGCACTGTGGTTAGGGAGCTGTGTGCCACCAAGGATGGATTCAAACTGATAAAGCCATTAGAAAACAGCATGCCTGTCAGTTAGTAGACATCCCTTGATGTGGTGACTGTCACATTTGGGCAGCTTTGGCTCCAACAGAGAGCTGAATAAACACAGCAAACAGGGTATTCTGAGCCTCATCAATAAGCCTCACCAGACACGTAAAATTGCAACTTCCTGGTTGAAAGCAGAAGGAGATATGGACATGGTAATGGTTCTCCTCACAGGATTATTTTTCCCACTTGTTTTAGCACTTATACATGTTTCACCGGTAACAGTGTCAATATCCAGGATAGAAGGCAACAGTGTACACATTAGCATTACGCAACGCAAGCTGTTTTGCTGGCCCACGAGCTGCAGGGGCTTGTGGGGATGTAAAAGATTCATAAGAAGGAACGCACGTTCCGTTATTCCTGAGAAAAGTTCTGTTGTCTCTTGCAATGCCGTTTGTCCAATCAGAGCAATGTTGGTCATAGATCACTTAAACGCTCATCCAATCAGAACACAGTTAGGTCAGAGTTCATGTAAGCTGTCCTCCAATCAAAGTGAAGAATGCTGAGGCAGTATCTTGCTGATGAACGGTGCATGTCTACATGTAGCTCAGCTTCAGAGGTTCTCTTCAGCAGTTCAATAATTAAAGTTATACAAATATAGGGCTGTTTCGGGGTAAATTAAATGTATGTGTTTTTTCATCCTGGTGAAGTGGGCCTTTCTGTTAAGTTTTTTTTTTTTTTTTTTTTTTTACGCTTCATTTCCCCTGATGAATAAGTAAAATCCTACACAGGATGCTCTTCAAGACATCCATGCTTGCTTCAGGCTCACCAGCAGTGAGTGGATGTGAAGTGAGTGGATATTGGCTCATCACAGCCCACCTGCTGAGATTATGTCTCCTTCAATGTCATAGTCATTATTGTTATTGTGCTTTTCTTCAAAGCATCTTACAAAGATTTACTCATTTATACAGCACAGTGATTTTTACCACACTAACCCGGAGTACCAATTCAGAGGACCAGAGTACCTAAGTACCTTACTCAGTGGTACTAGAGTTGGAGCAGGACTTGATCCTGAGTTTTCTGAGCCCAAGATGGCAGCTCTACTTGCTGTCCTGTCACACTGGTGGATCCTTATGTTAGATTATAGACCATTTTATGTGATTTTTCTTTAGTTTTCTTTTCAGTAGTTTGTGCATAATTAGAATCTATCCTGTCATCTACAGTTTCAGGCTCAGTCTTGGTGGTTTTGCAGAGAAAGAAAGCATGTGCACAGCAGCCAGGCCAACATGCTGACTCCCTCCTGACCCTTTGTACCACCGGAGGCTCAGTGTTATAATTTACACTAGAGCATTTGAAAGCTTAGCAGCTACTTTTATACAAAACCTTTTATCTGGTTCACAGTTTAGCACCTCAGCTGTTTGTACAGCTGCACATTTCAACACTCTCCATTTCAGCTAGCAGCCAGCTAGGCTTCGGCTAGGCCTCTCACTGGGCCGTGCAGATGCTCCTGTCCAGTAGAACTCCGTAGTCAGGTGACCTATCAGCCTCACAGTGCCATGCTGAAATTCTTCACCCTAGTGCTCAGTCAAAACCTCTCATCTCCATCTTTTTGCCTTGACCTTAATGGAGAAACGTCTGCGTCAGCTGGCTGCTCTTGTCGCTTGGCTGGATGTGACAGGCCTGATGCTTCATGGTGAGAGAGAGGCTCACAGAGGCTCGACACAGAACGCTGGCTTGCAGTTCTCTGACTGCCTTCTGTAGACATCACCTTTAACACTGACTTTGCATCACCTTCACATTTGTCCGTAGATCCCGATATGCACACACACATGCAGACATACAGTCGCACAAATACCCGTGTTTGGTTCCTGGTCCTTCTGGAGATTTGACTTCCCCTTTAACTCTAGCCTGTTTAAATTCAGGTTTACATTCGCCAGTCTGGGTGTTCAGTTTACATTGCCACGGCTTGAATGGGCATTTGGGGCTCATAATTCAGAAAATACATTAAATAGATGATATGACTTATTGTTTTTTCCCTGATATACTCAGCTCTTTTGATTTTGTGATTCTCTGGACAGTGATTTGTTGTATGTTTGTTTCAGAGCGCTGTATATAAAAGTGTCACTGAATAGGTGGTTCTGTTTTTGTCGAGGGATACCACTGTGGTGCAATGAGAGGCAGTCCAGATCCGGTTTCCGCCCACAGTCTAAAGACGTGTTTTGAGTTAACTGGTCACTATAAATTGCCCATAGTGTGTGCAGCGTGCGTGTGACTATGTGGCCACCCTGTGTTGGATTGACATCTCATCCAGGGTAGAGTCTCCCAGTTCTATGGCCTAGAGATTCAGTGACAGGCTGTGACCCTGCCCAGGGCAAGTGGTTAAAGATAACGGATAGATGGATGGGTCTTTATGTTGAAGTCACGGCTGTTGAAAATAGCAATAAAAATGTTAATGCTGTGACACATCTGTGGAATGTGCAATATGTGACGTTCTAGATATGTATTCACTTACGTAGAGCATTTTTTGTTCCTTCTGTAGCCCCCTGGACCTAAACAGAAACATGAAAGTCATTTTATAGTTTTCAATAGTAATTTTTGCCCATGGTTAATAATACATGGTGCACAAAGACACACACCCACGCAACATACACACATTCATACACAGTCGTATTCACCTGAGGGCTTCATTGCTAAGGAACGACATGCAAATGGAGAACTGACCGTTGCTTTTGATCAGCAGCAACAGCATTCCAGGCGTTGCTCCCTTTTAATTTAGTTTTTCATCATTTGAGTCTATGACAAAAGAAGTGCATTAGCGGTCTAAATCCTGGAGGGAAGTGGCAGAGGTGGTGGATGGTGGAGCAGTATCCAGTAGGAGAAAGTGCCTGAAGAAGGTGTGGAGTCCCAGCTGGCATGGCCAGCAGTGCAGCGGAAGAAGTACACGGGCTGGTATGACACCCAAGCAGGGCAGTGCTGGCACAGGATGTGTGGAGGAGGACCCTGGGAAAATGTTGCTTGCAGCTATCAGGTTTCACATTAGTCCAGTCATAGGACTTATCTGATGGTCGTTGATTCAAGCCCAGAAGCAGGACCCTGGAGTATGAAGCTTAACCTAAATCGCACTAGTAGACTAGCTGGATCTCTAAATGCAAAACTGTCAGCTAAGCAAGAAAATAATAATGAGACTCTCTTGGACTCATTTATAATGCGTAGCAATTCTACTGTAATTATTCTACACAATTAATCATTAAGATTTACTATTGTGTATGATGATACAGAAAACAATGCAAGAACACGGCATTAAAATTGCATCGCTACGAACGATATTGTTCACCTTTGATTAATACACAATGTATTATGCAGCATATATTACCCAGCATACAAGTCTTGTTGTTCAGCCCTGCCTATGTTATTTCATTTGCAAGTACTGAACTCCAAAAAGAGTGGGGTGGGGGGGGATACTCTCCAAAGCCATTCTGTTGCCATGGAGATCTGAGCCACTCTGCTGCGTATGTGCCAGGGGCGCCACCCAGCGTTGAGCTTGGGGTACTGATGGCGGTGTTCTGCGTCGAAGTACATTTGGTTTTAATCCATTAGTCCATTTTAATCGTGAGAATAAACAATGGGCCAGAACTTGTTGTTCTGAGGAGGTGCAGGTTCAAACCTCTGGACTGAGGGTCCTTGAAAGTCGCACAAATGGCCCGTGACTGACAGCCAGTAAAATTCCAGCACGGCAAAGGCCTGAAGTGCCCATATCCTGAGGAAGCAGCAGTAGCTTCCTGTCCAAACAGAAACAAAGGGTGGTATCTCCACTTCTCCACTGCCCCCTGTCTGCTGTGGGTGGGGACAGAGCCCTTTTGCCCTACCTCTGCAGAGTTTTTGTGCAGCGTAGCTCTCACCCTCGCACCCCAGACAACAGCAAAAGTCCATTTGCACACGCTTGCATGCGTGTGTGTGTGTGTGTGTGTGTGTGTGTGTGTGTGAATGCGAGTGTATTGGCGAGAAGGAACACAGCCAAACGCTTATCATTCAGAATGGGACTCTCACTGCGTCACCTGCTTCTCTCTGCTTTCTTCTTCATCTGTGAGGATGCCGCTGGCTGCTCCACGCATTCATCTCAAACAATTACAGCAAATGAAGCCTCTTCACCTACTGACCATTGATTTCTCCCCATTCTGTCTCTACCACCCAGGTGCAGGACAGGATCCTGGCTCTGCAGCAGGTAAGTAAGGGAAACAGTGACCACAAAGAAGAAAGTTACACCTCTGCTGGTTTTACACGACTGAGGCATGACACCCTTTGCCGTTTTAACACTGTTGTTTTGAGACTTTTTTGTCTGTACTTGTCTGCCTGGAGCCCAGGATGGGGCAGTGAGGTCCACTGAGGGTTCCAGCTTCAGTACTGAAGGATGTGTTTGCAGTGTGGTCTAGTCTGCTCTGTCTTTCCACCGGTTATCCTGGATTTGTCAATAAGACCCTTTTATGTGAACATTAGAACACCCCTTAAGGTAAAGTAGCTTAAGGGATGTTCCAGGATTAGGCAATTTTATGTTTTAGAAACTTTGAAAGGCATGTGGAGCCCAATGGAAATTGCGTCATAGGGATGGGACCAGTGTCTTTAAAACGGGGGTCCTGGAACCAGCAATTTGTGCTGGTTGCGGCTTTTCTAACTCAGCACACGACTCGGACACTTGGTGATCCTAGGGAGCAGAGGTAAGCGGCGAAACAACACCTCTCGTTGCCCGTTCTGATTTGCGCAAGTGAAGCGGTACCGTTAGCCATAACCTGAACGGCCTCCCTCGTCTGGTTCTAGGGTGAGTGATTTAGGTTTGATTCAGAAGTCTTTTTTTGGACCACAGGAAATTGCAGAACTGATGCTATCGCTAACAGGATGCCTGTCTCATACATCAGAACGTACGTACCAGTTTGTTTAACGTAAAGAAAAACAGAATTACTTACCAGATTATCATATTTACCACTTTAAGACCACTTCCTATGCAGGTGGAACTACAAGGTCAGCTCAGATGTCTGGTTTATGTGGAACTGTGCCATTTAGCCCCAATTTGCTTTGGCGAAGCATCTATATTGTTCGTCCTTGTGATTTACATGGCAGGAGCATGTTTGTCTGAGCCAAGGAGTTTTCCTTTCTGCTGCTGGCCATGTTCGTGCTTCACTTGTTCCATGACCTTAGCCGTCCACCCCTGTGACCCAGGCCAGCCCTGGAGCCCCTGTCTCTCCTGAACCTGCCTCACCCTACTGCTTGTTCTGTCCGCAAATACAATATAGGGCAGCTTGTGCAGCTGCAAGCTGGAAATCTGTCCAGCTGTACAGACGAACGTCCAGGTTACTTATTGATGATCATCTCATCTTGCATTTTAGTGAACCACCGAGGGCAAATCCTGCTCTGCAAGTCAAGAAGATGATCAAAATTGTGTCTAGTATTTGTAGCAAAACAACGATTAAGGAAAAGTCAACAGTTAAACATATTTTTCATCTTTTTGTAAAAGGTATTTGGAGGACAAGCAGGAATTTTAATTATTTTGCTGTTTTGGCAATTTTATCATTTTTGGACCAGCTTTTCAGTACATGTACTGTGACATGTTTGCTTTCCCACGTGAAGGGCATTGGGCCTTGCTTTGTCTTGCAGTGTTCACCATAAACAGCATAAAGCTGGAGGTTCATCCAGCCACAGAGGTGGAAAGCGGGACCAGAGTGACCCTGAAATGTGAAGTGGATGTCAGCCAAGAAGGGAGCCAGCTCCTCACCTACCAGTTTAGCTTCTTCAAGGACCTGGACCTTCTACACTCACAAAACACCACTGTCCCACACGTGACCCACCAGTTGGAGCCAGCCAGGGCAGCTCATTCTGGAGAGTACTGCTGTTCCATGAAAATCCAGTCCAAGAAAAAGATTAGTAACACCAAAATAGTCACTGTCTCAGGTGTGTCCCTTTCTCCTTGAGTTTTTCAGATCAAATAATTTCTTTCAGCAACAGAAAGCAATTAAAAAGTCTATCTTTAATGGTAATTATAACAGCATTTCATGTACGCAGAATAATTTTCAGTTGAGTACTTAACAAAGTAGTAGACCTAGTTGCCTGCAAGCCCCAGACTAAGTTAGCTTGAGGCATTCCTGCCACATTTTTTGGGTGTGTGTGCACCCAGGTCTGCAGACGCCAGTCCTGACCTTGGAGGAAAAAAATGTCGTGGAAGGAGAGGCGCTGATGGCTACGTGCAGCGCCGCTGAGGAATCCGGGAAGTTGTGCTTCACCTTCTATGCAAACTCGACAGAAGTAAAACGGCAGTGCAGCTCTAACAACTCCGTGCAGGTGCAGCTCACGCTGGAAGGTGCGGGGACCCAGTATCTGCTCTGTAACTTTCAACTGTACCTCACCCGGATGAGGTCAAACAACAGCAACACCGTCAAAGTGCTGGTGAAAGGTGAGGAGGGGGTCCTGGGACAATGGGGGAGCTGATGCAGGTTTGTCCGTTTTCTAATACCTTCTCTTCTGATGTTTTTTTTTTAAAAATATTTTCAGAGTTGCCCATTGCACCCACAATTAGCATTTACCCATCAAAAAGCATCATTGAAGGCGACTGGCTGAAAGTTCAGTGTGACGTGATTCAAGTCCCATTATCTCTCCTCTCAAAACTGAACGTCTTCTTGAACAAGGGCAACACCATTCTGAGCAGTGGACCCAGGAATGCCTCATGGGAAACTGAGAAGGCACTTGCAGCAAAGCATTCTGGGAATTACATGTGTAAATCAGAGATGGACAATCTGCAGAAGTCCATCTCAGCTTTAGTGGATGTGGCAGGTGAGGGGGCTCTGGGGGATCCATCAACTTAGCAGATCTGAACCTGGGCTGGATGTAAGTGGTCAAAAAAAAGATAAATATTGAATTGAACACAAAGTTATGGGTTCAGAACAGTTCACCTGACGTGAGATTATGGGATCTTTTTCTCAGTTGATTCATGTACATTGTACATTGATGGACAGGTATGGGAATCACATTCCTAATATGCATTCTGAGTCTTTCCTGTTGTCTTTTGTCTCAAACCCACAGAGCTGTTTTCACAACCGATCTTGACTGTGAATCCTCCAGAGGTGTTTGAAGGAGAACAGTTCACTCTAGCTTGCGAGAGTGCCAATGTTTCCACTGAAAGAATAAAGAAGAGCGACATAAAATACAATATTTATAAGGACAATGAAATTTTCTCACACTCAACAGTGGTTGCGAAACTGTCTGACAGTGGAAATTACGCCTGTCAGGGCGTGGCCAAAACGATTCCGAAAAACAGCTCCACAATTGCTCTGAAAGTGAAAGGTAATTCCACTCATGTTCTCGTTTCTCACATAGCATACACAATGCATACGATCACAATCCTTCCTGCTTTTCCTCTGCTATTTCTGCCGACACGCCTCTGTTCATTGTGTCGTCTTTGTTGGGATCCTATCTTTCCCCAGAGCTGGTCTCAAGCCCGCTCATCATGGTGCAGGGCGCTGTGGTTCTGGATACACCCTTCACGATTTTTTGCAGAAGCGAAAAGGGCAGCTTCCCCATCAGCTACACGCTGCTGAAAAGGCGGCAGCCCAAAGGCATCTACACAGCCCGCTCACCCGGCGAACAAGCAGCCTTCAGGGTGTCTATCAATACCACGCAGGAGATCACAGAGTTTACATGCGAGGCTGAAAACAATGGGCACCAATCCAAGAAGCTTGGCCTCACACTCAACGCAACGGTGATAGGTGAGCAACCTATGTGAGCTAAAAGAGTCAACTGTGAATAGCTGTGCCTCTTGGCCTCTAGCACTTTCTGGAAGACAATGGCCCAGCCCACAGATACCATCTACTTCCCCTACAGAACCATTATCCACGCCAGAACTGTACGCCGCTCCTGAGCTTGAGGAAGGCAGTGAACTCAACCTCAGCTGTAGTGTCAAAAAAGGCTCACTTCCCATCACATTCACGTGGTACCGTGACGACACGCTTCTGTACTCCCAGCATACAGATCAGAGAATGAAAATCTACACAGTGAAGGATGTCACAGAGGACAGCAGCTACTACTGTGAAGCTGTCAACTTAGCCAATGAGAGGATGCAAAGCAAGCCCCAAACTGTCAGAGGTGAGACTCAGGCCTCAACGTAAGGTATTGCTCAAGAGTTTTCTGGAAACTTGTTTTTTTTTTCAGGATTGTCCACATTTTTCAACCATATCATGAGTTTCAGTTGTCCGTCACGTTCCTTCGCCGCCAAATAGTGGTTGCACGACTTTGACGTGTTTTAACTCATTATATTCTGAATAATAAAAGACTTCCCAGTTACCTGTAACCTTGACAGAATGGTATGACCCTGAGATAAAATATGAAAGATTTGCGGGTGGGACTTGATAAAGATGATCCAATATGTCACCAGACCATGACACTTCCTCTGCCATGCTGGATGGTGGGAGCCACACAGACACCCTTTCTGCATCTTACAAATTTTCACTGGTTGGACCAATATATATCCAAATGTTTGCCTCATTGGCCTATAAGACAAACGTTCAGTGCTTGGACATCCAGTGTCCGAGATTTTTGGCCCAGGCAAGTAGGGCATAAAGCAGGTTTACTAAACCTTTTGACAGATGCAGTACAAACAGTTCTTAGTAGTCTTAGGCACCTGTGGGAAAAATTCTATAAAGTGAGGATGGCTCCAAAAATAATGCCATGAATACTTATTAATCAATAAACCTTCTAAAAAGTGCAGTAGACAAAAAAAACCTCAGTCAGATCAATATTTGGTGAGACCACCCTTTGCCTTTAAAACAGCATCAATTCTCTTATGCAAACTTGCATGCAGTTTAAAGTCAAGGTTGGTAGGTTCTTCCAAACATTTTGAAGAACTGGCCACAGTTCTTCTGCACATTTTGACTGTCTCTGCATGTCCTCCCAGACTGACTTGATCACGTTGAGATCAGGGCTCTGTGGGGACCAGACCATCTGTTGCAGGATTCCTTCTTTTTGCTCAACATAGTTCTGTATGATAACACAGTTTCTCATAGTCACATGACGTTTGCTTTCTCATCCGTATGCAGAAGATGACCATCTTCCCACTTAACCCTGTTGTGAACTGATATAGTATTAACCCCACGCTAGTGAAACTCAAAACGTGTGGAAGTTTACTTTAGAAAATAACACTTTTAGCTTTGTGTTCTTTTCAAGTGGGGGGCACTTTTACAGGAGTAAAATGCCCACACATTGCCTGCTCTTGTGAGGTCCTTTTTTTAAAAAATGTACCCTCAGATTTTGGGCAGAGCCTTGTGCTGTGTGTCCCAATGCCATCTTCTCAAGACCAGGAATTTGTACTTATATTGACAGATTTTCCCACGTATTTTTAGATTTTCTGTTCCCACTAACAGTAAACAGTATTTTATGAAGTTTTTTGTACTGCACGTATAAAAAAGAAACAACATACTTTTCCTTGCTTTACAGTAACATTTTCAAAATGGAAGAAGGTCCTGATCGGCACGTTCGTCCTGCTAGCAGTCGTCGCCATCATTGCTGGGGTCCTCCTGTGCAGACCGAAACAAGGTAAACACAACTTACAACGTTCCTCCATGTTCACATTGTCCGTCATGCTCACTTGAGCCCTTGCAAAGATCAGTGAGCGAATTCTTACTTTGTCGTTGACACAGGAAAAAAGTCAGCGAAGGAACTATCCACGTGAGTTGACCGCTACAACCCTTTCTGACTCACTGAGCTTTTTCATTTCACTTTGCCAGATGATAAGGGAGAAACAGGGTGGACTCAGACCGAGTACAAACCTAAAGGTCTCATGTTCTGTCCCCGAACATTCTGGTTTTCTCTGACCTTTCTCAGAAAAGCTACAAGCCCAAAACCAGAATCCGACTCTGTAGTAGTCAGTGTTGTCCACGGGGGTGGCAGCTACAGTCAAGGTAAGGCCTCCAATATTATGTCACTGTTGACATCGTTTGTCGTGTTGAGGCATGCTGGGGACGTTGTTGGCCGCCCTGTGAGGTCTGAGGTCTGCCGAGCTGTGAGCTTGATGGGAAAATCCACAGCGCCTCGTGATTCATCTCCCTTGCCTTACAGTCAGTGGCGACGACACAAAGAAAACTGTGTGGAGTGAGAGCACATCGGACTCCAGTGAGTTTTCCTTCGCTCAGAGAACTGGACGCTGGTGTCTCACTGGGTTCGAACCTCAGCTTCATAACGTCACCTGTTGCAGATGAAGGATAGGTCCTGTTGGTGTATCCTATAGCAAGCTGCTCGCATGCAATGCTTAAAAATATGCAGCTTTCTAAACGAAAAATTATAAGTCCTTCCAAAAAAATAGCTGCTGTGCAACTGAATAATTGGCAAAATCAGCTGTATAAATTTATAATGGTTTATGTATTCTTAACAGAGAAGAGTCTAAATATCCCCTGCTAAGGATAATATTGCATGTCTTGCAAGAAATAACATCCTCACTGTAAATAAAGCACTTACTGATTCTGAGCAAACCTTGATGCACTGGACCTACTCTTAAGTCATATGGAAAATAACCAGCTGTACAAATATTTAATTGTTGCGATGGCCAGGAGCTCTTTGTTCGTTGGCTTTTGAAAGATAATATGGAAATATGTCCACGTGTAACATTTGTGCTTCAGGCTCAGAAGACCAGAGCAGCGAGGACAATGCTGACAAGGCGGACTTGGAATATGCTGAACACGTCCAACTGCAGCCTATGGCTTCATCAGAAGGTTGGAGAAATTTTGCTGCTGGGTGGATTGTATGCCAGGATGGAGGATGTTGTTTTAATCTTATTTCAGAAGTAGTTAATCTGGAAAGCTTGATCAAATGTAGCCATTTACATTGCTGTGCTGCAGGGAAGACCAGCTCAGCATGTATGAAGTTAGCAAGTATTTTCCATGTTTGCAACCCAAAAACACGCACAGAAGAATGTGTAAACAACTTTCTTACCCTCCCTCTCAAGAAACCCACGAAAATCTTCGCTTTCAGTCAAATCTCATCTGACAACTCCTTCCCTTATATTAGGGTAACTGCCTTCCTCAAGGATGCTACAGTAGGTGGGTTAATTTTAACCCAGGACCTTCTTGCTTAGAAGGTTGTAGCCCTAACTAGTACACTACCCCTGGGATTGGGTCGAGGGCTTTGTCATGCTGTATAACCTAGTTATATGACCAGTTCTGTGTGCACGCGCTGAGATTTTTATGTGTTTATTTTATAGCTCCACCCAAAAAGGGCACAGACACGGTCTACAGCGAGGTCCAGAACTCTGCAAAAGGTCAGTCCGAATCCTAAGAGTACATGGATCTCTTCTCACACCGATAAGAGGCAGACTTTTCCCAAGTTTAAATAAGGCCATGGAAATTTTGACCAAGGCTGAGAGGACATATGACTGTTTGCCTGGCTCAAATAAAGAACAGGATGAAAAAAACAAAAAAAAAAAACACGCTGCCAGGTGTCCGTTTCCAATGGCTGTTTCAGGGAAATTCCTGTTATTACAACGATGCTGAAACACTCACTCCCTCAAACAGCCGTTAAACATTGTTCCATTGTTCTTGAAGACAAATGAGCCAGTCGTCATGCTTCCCTCCTGTGTCTCATTAAACCGTTTTCCAGAGCTACTAAACATCATTTACGCACACAACTGGCATGTATGCTATCAAATAAGGCCTTGGTAACAAACATCTTGGTACCAGCAACACTGCTGCCCACAATAAGAATTACACGAGGAGGGAGTTGTCTGTGATTCCTCTTAATGAACGGGAAGTGATCTCGCCTTCCTGACTGTCTGTTGTTCTCCCACAAGGAGGAGGAAACAGGTTTTCTGGGGTCCCTCTAACATACAGAAGGGCATTTTTCCTTCCTGAACAAGATGTTTGTTGTTTTCACAGATGCTGTCATCCACTCCGATGCTGTAAGTAAAGATCCCCATTGGTTCTTTTGAGAGCGTATTCTTGAGAGCAGGAAGCCTCACAACCCCCCCCCCCCCCCCACAGCCGTTTAAGCGGTTCAGTCCCGGAAACTCCTGTTATGCAAAGATAAGGAAACTTGATGTTGCAGCTGAAGGTTGACTGAATAATATTCTTCATCCGATAAGTGTTTGTTGGATTTTTCAAATGTTAAAAGATAAGGGAATTTGAAAGACAAGAATAAATACATTTCAAGGCATCTATTTTGGTTGTTTCCTTATTAAATGCTCCGGTGTGCTTTTCCAGATTTATCCTCCCAGAAATCTTCTGAACTTTGACAGAGAGGCCTGTGAAAATATCTGCAGTCCCTGTGTGTTTGCTTTTCTCACCAGGGATCCGTGGAGTATGCCCAGCTCAACCATGCCAACCTGAAACCCGTGTAGATGTCTCACGAAACCTGGAGCTTCTCGGGAAAACTCCTCAAGTGTGCCAGTCTGAAAAGTGGGTGGAAACTTTCTCCAGCCTAGAATGTGTGATTTTTTTTTTTTTCTCCTGTAAACAAGTAGCAAAGCACCTGTGCAGATGCCTGCTCAACCAATGGGACACTTGTCCCTGACCCATGTAGAATACACTTGTAATTCATATTTATAAATTAAATTTCCCCCACTGAGGTTTTCTAAACTGGTAATAACTGTTTGGTTTTCACTAATCTGTACAGTATTGATTTTTTTATTTTATGTCTGCATGTAAATTGCAAATAAAAATGATTACAGGTGTAAAAAGTCGCATTAATGTGGGGGCATCGTGTGGTGTGTTTTTCATGCTCTGCTGAGAAGTGGGTTTTTCTCAGACAAAAGTAGTGAGTGACGTCATATAATAAGATTAGATTTCAGCTGAACTAACTCACTTTATTTTATTTGGCTATTATTCTCTGATCAAAGCTGCACAGAGCTTGACGTGGGAAAAGCAAGAATCTTTATTGGCACGTTGGGGTGCAAATATCAGCAAACTATTAAATATTCACTTTTTGAATTTCTATTGATCTCTTTGGAGAAAATCATCGGAAATATGCGAATGTTTTAATGAGGTGTTACTCGGTGCGCCAGGTAATCTTGTTAAAAGCCATTTTAACTGTAGTCTTATGCATATAATTTGTCTCACGAAGCTAACGTCTGTTGTATCTCCTTTGGCCATCCCACTGTGGTGTTTTAAAGCAGGGAAAAGACCTCATTCTATTTTTATTTCTCTGTCTTTGTCACATACCACAGTCTGACTCCTCTTCTGTCTCAAGCAGGATTCTAGACACTGTTGGCTAAAACTGTCATGCTGACCCCGGTGAAATGCATTCTGGGAATATTCTGTTGCTCAACCTGCCTTGCGTAATCGCCGCTGTTTGGTCACAGTGTCACCGAGGTAAGATCATCTTTCA
This sequence comes from Arapaima gigas, assembly GCA_900497675.1. NCBI lineage: Eukaryota > Metazoa > Chordata > Actinopteri > Osteoglossiformes > Osteoglossidae > Arapaima > Arapaima gigas. The sequence goes on along the minus strand of UFQX01000166.1, from coordinate 791,286 downwards.
AGGGTCACTTGCCTTCCGATGTTAAGAATTATATTTCAGGCCTTTGACAGCCTTTGTCTGTGTCCAGCCAGTGACACACAGAGCTGTTAGTTTGCAGATCAGTGTTATTTAGTACCAGTCAGGCTAATGTTTTAAGCACTTGTTTAATTTTTTTTTACACTTTTTAAATCTCATGTGGCCAGTAGTGGGGCAGACGCAGGACAAATGACACCATACAGCTGGTTTCCAACAAAAAAGGGACTTTAATAGAGACAGATATCATAAATCCAGAACATTCCCCCCCAGCACCACTCCCAACCTGCCAGCTCCCCTCATTCCTCAGACTGGGTGCTTAAATAGCGCCCCCAACTGGACAGACCTGGTCCTCATTAGCCCATTTGGGGGCGGGGTAACACAGAGCTGTCTGTCACAGTGACCCCTCCCCTCCTAGGGAAGTTCCGCCCACTAGCTCACACTCGCTATAGAAGACTGTCCTGAATTCACATTTATTTGATTCTTTGGTAACGTTTACATTTCCCTCATTTAGCAAAAAATTCTCCAAAATGACATAAAACTATTACTCATAAATACTGGCACTGGTTTTTACCTGTTACCTGTACCCAAAGTGAATAGCAGTGATGGATACATTGCACTAAATTCCAGAAACGTTTCACCAAACTACCTAGTGCAACACACACACACACACACAGTCACATAACCACTCACACACACACAGTCACATAACCACTGACACACCTACACACACACGCACACACACACCTACACAGACACACACACACACACATACACAGTCCCATACCCACTTACATTCACACCAACACACTCTCTTGCTTTCTCTCATACTCACTCACCCACCTACACACTCTCTCTCTCTCACACACACACACTCTTGCTCTCTCTCTCATACACTCTTTTTTCTTTTTTCCGGATCAGAATGGACTCGCTTGACAATTGCCAAGCGTCACCAACCTGTCCATCGCGACAGTTACAATCTCGCCATTCATCATCTCCGACTTTATTTATTTAAAATTTTAAAACACTACAATAAATTGTTAAAACCGTCATGTAACAACTAAAAGTTTCGTTATAAAATCCAGAATTAAAACAAAACATATACAGAATACATGACGGAAGAAATCTAAAACATTTAAAAACATACCCCAGGGCTCTAATTAAAGATTATAAAAACCATTAAAAGAGAAACTCACCGGTAACTTCACCACAGGAAAAGGGCGGCCCCTGGCCTGTCCCAGGGTCAGGGGACAACGCTTACCTTTATGGGTGTAGCACTTCTTCCCCTATTAAAATTGTAATATTATAGACAAGGACTCAAACTTATTTATTAAGGACAAACACTCAAAAGAAATTAAAATTAATTAAACTCAATAAATACCTAATTGTTAAACAAATAGCTAATAAGTGAATAAATGATTTGAATACATATACCAGATACCATTCATACACTCTTACACACACTCATATACTGACTCACACACAAACACACACACACACACACACACACACTCACATACTCACTCACACACCTACACACTCTCTCACCCTCTCTCTCTGAAACACACACACACTCACACTCATACACACACAGCTGCACATCGTTTGACTTTTGGAGGAAACTCATACAAAAGCTTGTAAACTCCACCAAGCCTCATTATCAGGATTGAACCCATGTCCATCAGGACAATGCTGGACACCAGCACCACCCAGAAGAGCACAATGAGGAGGTCATCTTCACGCTGCTCACAGCTACAAATGTCTGCTACTGATACCTGTCAGCTTCTGGGTTGTGACTCTGGATGTGGGTTTGAATCCAGCTCTATCTGTTCCACTGGTCATGTTGATACGTGTAATTTTCCAGGTTAATGGTTAGACATTTCATGCCAGAAAAAAAAACATATTTCATTGCAGTTATTTGGGTGTTTTTACATAACTTCTTCTAGTAGATATACTGTTACTTTTTCATTTTAATACTGCTTCACATGCAAAGCAGATCCATCTGAACCTCTACCCTGAAACTGGAGGAGGAGCCCCTCCTGGCACCCTGCTGACACCCTGCGAAGTGCCAGTCCGTGCTGCTCTCCTGTGTGTTGGTTTCATTCTCCACCAGCCAATGGTTCAGCAAGTAATTAAAACAGAAGTGTGAAATATGCAGATATAAGAATGTGGTCAAAAGTCTAGGTTCTTAACACTCTGAATAAATATCATAAGAGGCCCAGATGTTTATTGTATGTAACATGAGTTTCTCTGAAGAGTGAAATTGGCAGCCGCTGTGCTGAAGGCCTCCAGCCTGAAGGTTCCACTTTGAGTAGGTCAGACCCCACGTGGAAATCCGATTAATGTGTTGTGTAACTGGGTCGCAAGTTTATTCCAGACCTCTTCCTCCTTTTCAATATCGAATTCATCCCTCGCGTAAAAGTTCGCCCTGGCCTGACGTTCGCCATTAATCGCCATCATGCCAGAGAACAAGCTATTAACTTTAGAGTGAAACAGACGGAAGTACTTAGCTTTAAAAAAAAAACAGCCCACTTAAATTACCCACAGAATGTCATGCACAGGTTCTAAATTAAAAAGATCAAATTTGGTCACTCTGCATGTGTATAAACACATCTATAGTGACCAGCTATACAGATTTATGACACCAGTGTATAGCATACATATGTATATCGGAGGTTTTACTGATTTTGACCTTTGTCATGTAAAGTATTTAATCCTTTCAAGCCACATTAAAGTGGTTTTCACCTTAAGAACTGAAGGTGCTGAAGGACCTTTTAATGATCAGTTGTGCACATGTGAGGAAATGTGTGTATTGTTGTCTTTGAAAGGGTCAAGCATTGAGGAGATCACACCAGGCAAGGTGTGACAAAGTGGCCAGACGCAGAACAAAAAAAGTCTTTACTAAGGTGGGCTGAAAAGGACCGAACAGCAGGTTTCGCTCAGCTTCGTGTTGCTGTGGCCTTGCTGAGGCAGAAATGCCATTTTCTTAATAGCAAGGAATGGCTGAAGACAAAAATGGAACCAATAAATGCAGTTTGTATTAAAAGGAGAACCCAGTTCTGTTCACTAAATACATTCGGCAGATTTACTGGGTCCTCCTTAGCGTCTCCACTGCAGTTCAGCTTTCATAACCCCTGCAAGATGTGAAGAGCTCAGACTCCCTTTGCAGAGCTCATGGCACAAATTGGAGTGCAGGACCCAGGACACACAAGATGGCCTCATAAAATGAACAGAGAAGATGAGATGATGGCGCTACAGCAATTCAGGCTTGACTGAACTGAAGGTTATTCCATGAATTTTTCACGCACAACAGACCTGTGTTGTTTCACTAGAAGAGCCTGGAACTGATGCCCGAGGTCTTAGGAATTCATCTGCAGAGCAGATGCAGTCAAACATCTCCGCAGCTAAAAAAGCGTAATTGGTTTGTTTGTCTGCTTGCTTCTTCAGTTGGCTCTTTACACGCAGCTTTGTTTTTCCAGCCACATCCAAAGTGATGCTTTTGCACAGTGAACTTCACTATTGCTGCTACTCACTAGTTTTAATAAATATAAATTTGGTCTCCAGAAAGGGTAGCAGCGGGAATGATGTCACATGCAGAGCACAATTAAAGACGCTGATGGGTTTTCTGGCCCCACACACACACACCGCACATTAGTAATGTTTGGCCCACATGTCTGTGGCATTTGCAAGACACCCCTAACAATACTTATGTTTTAAATGTAACCACTTTAATGGTCAAACAGTTCGGTGACTTTATAATGTCTTATCGCTTTGAACCTTTCCGCTGCTTCCCCCGTTTTGAGCCAGTCAGTGCCAGGTGACTCATCTAATCTGAATAAAAGCAAGATTCAGAGTCTTCAGAGAAGGCTGAAGTATTTTCTTTCAAGAGGATTGTGCTGATTCTGGCTGCCTTCAGGACTTCTGCCGTCAAAAGCAGAAGCAGAGACGCTTTAGAATGGGATGGTGTCGGAGGCCTTTGAAAGGTGTCGGGGTGTGAATGTGGAAGGATTCTTTGCAGATGTATGTTGCCATTGTTTCCTCAAAGGGTGTGGATCAAGGTGTGAAGAAGTTGTCAGATGGGAGAAAGAGGGTGTGTTCACTGTTAGCAGGGAGGAATAGAGCTGAACAGACTAGAGAACAATAAAGCCTTTAAGACAGAGCCATGGTGCACAAAGAAGCTCAAAGCATAGATTTCCACAAGAAAATAATTAAAAACTGTTCTTCAAATCTACTGTGGCTGTGCTGAATATCGGTCTATATGAAAATAATGATGAGAATCACCATTTGCCTTTTAATACTGTACTGTAGATCGAGGGCCTTATAAGTTAGATATACTGTGGCGTCCCAGCTGTACAGAACACACTTTACGATAGAGGTGATCAGACAGATATTTCCAGACAACAACTGACTTCAGCAGTAGTTCCAGAATGAACTTCAGAAAATGTTCTTTTTGGATGAGGAAAGCCTGTCCTGTCAGATGTTAAGGTGATGAAGTATGTGGGCTTTACAGCCTTTCCCCTCTGGATCAAAATGAACACCCTTTCAAACAAGCATGTCAGAAATAACCGACTGCCCACACGCGAGTTGCTGTCTAATTTCACAGTTACTGAGCTGAAACTGGTGCTCAGGGCTCCAGCAGTCAGGGTCTCTGGACTTCAGCTGCTAGGGCCTGCTTAAAACAAGGGCTTTGCTGTCAGCCAGTCTCACGCCGACTCACCTCGCATTTTGTTCTCTGTAATGTGTCCGATGGAGGTCGTGACCCTCATCTTCGTTCTTTAAATGGTTTAATCTGGGGTGTGAAGGATTCACTCAACCAACCTCCCCCACCAGACACTCAAAGAAAAAGACCATAGAGGGCAACATCCTCCCTACCCACACTTCTTCAAGAAGAATATGAATGGTATAAATGTCACAAGTACATGTATGTACTGGATGGAAGTGATGTGCCTGCATGTGTCCTTCTGTCAGTTGTGCAGTTTGTCTCTCTGTTTTGAAACTTCTCAAGCCTGAATGTCAGGTCTGCATAACTGCCAGTGACCCTCCTTCCCACTGTTAGCATGTTTCACAACCAAACTGTCCAGAAGTCATGAAAGGAGGTAGATAATCAATCTTCTCATCATTTATGGGCTATTTATCTATCCTTGTATGGACTGTCATTTCTGCACATGCCAAGGTGTAACATTTGTTTGACTTTTTTATTTTGGAAGGTACAGAATTTTTGTAACACTGTCATGTCTCTGCGGGGGGATTCATTGTCAGAGATTGCTGTAGAAGTCATATTTTTGTTAATATTCTTACACTATATGCACAATTCATAAATGTTTGCTGAGGGAGGGGTGACAGCTCACCTCACCTCAGCTCACCTGTTCACCTCACCTCACCTCACTTCACCTGTTCACCTCGCCTCACCTCGCCTCATCAGCTCACCTGTTCACCTTGCCTCACCTCACCTTACCTCACCTTACCTCAGCTCACCTCAGCTCACCTCACCAGGGAGACACTGCTGGTTTCCCCTTCCTCAGCAAGAAAAACTGTTTAGAACGTTGTAAGAAGTGTATGAATTCAGCTTTGACTGCAAGTTCTCCTCGACCACAGAGGATGGTCTCACGTGTGCTCCAACTGCAGCTGCCGCTTCGCCTCATCATTTGGAATTCTCAAACCCCAGCAGCACGCCCAAAACCACGTGTTCCTACGTGTGTAACTCTATCACAACATAAACAGTTCACGCCCCTACGGGTGTGAAGTCCTGACAATTATAGTTGTTTTTCAAGTTAGCAGCAGCTGGTCCTGCTGGTGAGCAACCCCCGGACCCCCCACCACCTCCTGCTCCCCAGTCACACGATCTACTCCTGATCCGAGGTCACTCTCTCTGGCCACCTCTGGGAAACACACCTTTTTAAACCCGCACCGACCCTCCTCCTTCAGGACTTCTGCACCATCTCTGCATTCTGGCTCTTTAGAAAATCAGCACCTGGGCAGCGTGAGCAAAATCCCATCGCTGTGCAACGTCCTCTGAAATGTACCTCTTCCTTCGAGGGCTTCCCCTGTTTTCTGTGCCCTGAAATCAAGCTAGTTAAAGACTTCAAAGCAGATCAACACTCCCAAGGTGATGAATCTGCAATAATGTCGAAGTTATTGTTGTTTCCAACGCAGCTGCTTATTTACACATCTGCTGGACACGTGGGAAGTAGCAGGTTACTGTGCTGTGATACAGGAGAGGTAAACACACCCCATACTGGTATTCCACCTTCGACCTGCCCATGCTGGTATCCAAGCCCCTCCCCTTAAAGCTAACCACTTGCTTCTGATCAAGACCCTTCTGGTTTAAAATCCAGCCCCCCCTCAAACCGGCTTGTGCTGAGTTATCAGCAAGCAAACTTCCCCTGTGTGAACAAATCACTCAGCACCTTAATGCTGTTAAAGTGGTGAGTGAATGAACAAAGATCTGTTTCCGATTAGATCGTATCTCCAGATGACGGTCCGTCAACTCAAGCCGTCATCCACCGTTCTGCCGTGTGTTTGCTCAGGCCAATGAGTTGGTCTTCAGGAGAAGAAAATAAACAACTGTATGTTCGCGTTCCTGCTAGGAACTATACACAGTCAGTCAGTTGTCCCCTCAGTTACCCAGAGATCACCTCTGTGACCAAGTATGGTTCCTGACCCCCTGTATGGTCAGATGTTCCCCACCCATGGAAGGCTGTAGCCCTTGCTATTGGTCTTGAGTACAAGGAATGAGGGGGATCCTGTCTGGCTGAAAGAAGGAGAATTTTCGCTGCTGAAACTGTGCAGCTTACGCTCAGTCAGGTGCTGTGTGTCTGCAGACCACATTTCCAAATTTAGTTAGAGGGAGCCCAGCGTGGGCCTGAAGAGGTCAGCCGAGGAGGTCTCTGCTGGCTATTCTGGGACTCTTAACCCCTGCTGGTAAAAGGATCCCAACATGAGAGTTTTAAAATCGTGGAGCATCACAGAAAAGAGCAGAGCCAGCAACTTCAGAGGGACACTTCCTCTGAGGTTCCCTTAGTGTGTCATCCTCGTAGGGACAGAAACAACTTCACACACAGATCTGCTCGGTGGGGGGCAGCTCACTGCCACCTCCATCCCCAGCAGACAGAGAACCAGCTGGCTGAGCTGCAAACCCCAAATAGATGCTGGTGCCTTTATCCTGTCCACACATTGTGAATTAGAATGGCAGTTGCGGCTACTATTTAAATATTAACGGAGACTGGAATGAAACAACGGAAGTAAATCTTTCGCTGTGTTCACATAAATGATAATATGTACTAGGATGAAATAAAATATAATGGTGTTTTTTTAACATTTCAATTATATTGTCATTTCAAAATCAATTTTTAATGCACATAATATTTACCTTCCACAATGGACACGTTTTTTTTGTTTTTTTTTTTAAACCTTAGGCCGCTTTTGGACCTCAGTGCCCGGTGGTCTCAGGACATTTTGGCCTCCGGGGAATACGTGACAGCAAGTGTGCCTATGTATAGACTCCTGTGTACAGGGTGCTTTCAGCTCCCAGCCCTCCGAGACGGGTGAGCGATCACGTCTCCCAGCTCATTTCCAAGGGTGACATCCATGGCAACAAACAAACACGTCCCACTGGCCCTGTAGCACTCCTTCAAAAACTACTCCCTTATAAGAACCCGTGGCGTACCCTTAGGAGAAGCGGGCCAGTACCTCCTTGTGACTGTGTCCAGCCCGAAAGAAGCCATTTCAAATCATAACAAACCTCAAATCGTTCCTACATGGAGTGTGGAGATCTCAAATGATAAGTAGTTCATTTACGCCTTCGAACTGAGCCGTGTCCAGCAGACGGTAGTTCTGTCGGTGCTGCTGGGCCGCAGCACACTACGGCTGAGATGCTTTGCACTCCCTTGGAAGCAAACGCACTCATCTGAGGGCTCAGTCCAAGACGTGGAGAATCGAGGCTCAGGCCGGGCCCTCCTGGCTCACACAGGTCCAGTTACAGTCCGGCTTAGGTTCAGCTGCCAGTCGTGCACTGAGGTCTGCAGACGCAGCCCAACTGCTATTTGAAGAGTAATATCTTATACATGTTGCTCATTTTTTTAAACTATTTCAAATCACAGAAGAGAAAAGGTGAAAAAAAGCAGTGAAAAGAGCTACTTTCTAAATTGCCTTCAACGTTTAGCTTTACTAGATCTGCCACCGAATGATTTGTTCAACAAATGACACCAAGTACAAACGCTGGATTCCGGACGAGAACCTCAGAGGAGTAGCCGAGCTGTGGTTTGAGTTAAGAACAAAATTTTGAGGTTTTGGTCAAACAGAAAAGCGCGGTGAGTGAAAATCTGTGGTTTTCCATCAGACCCAAAGATTCGGAATTCATTTACACTCCCGGATCCCAGAGCACTGAAAGGTGTCAATCTGAAAAGGACTTTCAAAGCGGATGAGCTGGGGGCCGTTTTCTGTAAACCGATACCCACTGACCTTTTGAACAGTGTGTCAAGTGAAGGGTTAAATTTAGCTTTTATCACAGCACTGATGCAGCACAGATCCCGCAGTAAATGTGACCGAATGAATCAATGAAATAATGATCATCAGAATGTTTTGCTGTCACGCTATGCAGCGAACGGGGGGGTGTAACTTTGGGGTAGGTACAGTTGGGTGATGCTGAGACCACCGGGCACTGAGGCCTTGAAGAAGGTGGAGGACCAACGCGGCACCGTCACTCCATCACTTCTCAAGCCTCTGCACCATGCAGCTATGGTCAGGACTGTGGATCTGCAGACTGAATGAAGGCCTGAAAAAGGTTTTAACCTTTAAAAAAGGACAAACTGAAGGTCTTACCTGGATGTAGTGAACAAATACCGATCCTATCCTGTACTCATCCGTGGATGTTTAGGACTATTATGAGTTGTAAAGGGGGCCAGTGGCTTGTGACTGGGGGGTGTGGGAGGGACAAGTGAGCAGCCACTCATTTAGCTTTCAAAGGCACTTAATATGTGAGGTGATGCTCCCTAAAATAGGTTCTGGAAGGGTATATAGAGGACTGGGAAGCACATGACCATCAGAGGGCTTTTCCCGCTGTGACAGTAATGTGGGAACAGTTGCAAGACCCACAGCGGAGCTAATGGCGGCACATGAGAAGACAAAAAGAGGACGTGTAAAGGCAACATATCAAACAGAGAAGTGAAGAAAGTGCACAGAAGATATTTTTTAATTTCAGCTTAGCTGGATTGTACCATTTGCCTGGACTTTTCATTCTTTGTTCGTCTCCGCAAACCCTTCAAAGCGGGAGAGTGACGCAGCAATGAAGGACAATTTCTGTTACCCCACGTCAACCAGTATGCGGGCCAGTCACTACGCAGCAGAGCAGTACACACCTCCAGCTTACACACCTGCTCACACACCACGGCGTTACGCAACTTCGCAGTACACCCCCATGCAGGACACCCGCACGTTTTGCAGTTCTACGCGCTATACCACTGCACCTCGCAAGCCTTCCCTGGCTAAACCAGCACGCAGCGTCCACTTTCCCAACGACATCGTCTTCCAAGACCACGTTCGGCAGGGAGACCTGGAGCAGATCGGCCGCTTCATCAGGGCTAGAAAGGTGCGGCTGGACACCATCTACCTGTCGGGTGAGTTTTCCCACAAACTGTCGAGGAGCAGGTTCAAGCAGCATCCTGCGTTTCGCTCTCATTCGCCAGGTCCTGTGAACACAGCAGGATCTACTGCTAGGAGTTCAAAGTTCAAAAACTTTTCTGTAGGGGACGGTTCAATTATACAAAAAAAAAAATCTTCCCACCCCTGAAAAAATGATGTGGACAGATGTATTTTACTCCCTTTTTTAAGTTTTGTAAATTTTCCTTTTTTTTAATGGGGCGTCCTGCAGGCATGGCGCCGCTCCACGAGGCTGTCCTCTCGGGGAACCTGGAGTGTGTGAAGCTGCTGGTGAAGTACGGAGCTGATGTACACCAGCGGGACGAGGATGGCTGGACACCCCTGCACATGGCCTGCAGTGACGGCTTCCCAGACATCGCCCGGTGAGGTGGAGCCACACAAACACATAAAGGCACATGTCAATGTCATGTACATATCTGCTCACACACGTGGCATAAAAGGAAATCTCTGCCGGGCGGCAGCAACGTTTCCAAACGTCGCAACAGTGCCTGCGACAGGTCCTGACCTCTGTTTTTCCATCTGTGCCAGGTTCCTGCTTTCCCAAGGCGCCAGCGTGGAGGTGGTGAATGAAAACGGCGAAAAGCCCGCCGACCTCATTGACCCTGACTGCAAGGAGCTGGTCCGACTGTTTGAGGTCGGCTGTGTCTGAATCCAGACTCCTTGTCAGAGTCTCGGTACCAAGTCTAAAGCCCTGCTTTACTGGCTGTCGTGGAGGAAGAACCAGAACGTGGAATCAAATAACCGTCAACATGGTTCGATTCCCCCGTTTTCCTCTTGGAACTGGAAGTCAGTTTAGCTCCACAGGTGGCGGCTTCAATGTGATATTAGCAGCACTTTTTTTGCCGTTTTCTCAGTTCCTTCATGGGTTCATCTTAATTTCTTGTCCGTTACTTAAACAGTCATCCAAGGCTGACTGTCTTTTCCACAGTTAGCATACTGCTACTTTCTTAAATATTTGAGAAGATGGAATTAGCACTTGACAATTGAAACAATTGAATTAAACAGTATAGCGATGGCTAGTGTATTTGGAAAAGTGTCACATTGCACAGCGGCAGCATCAGCACCTTTTGTGGACGGTCTGACCAGCCAGGGTACAAATAGCCTGGTTGGGAAAAAATGTGTTTTTGCAACAAAACCAGCGGACGGTTCAGAATTTTGTAAAAGTCTGGAATGACGAATTCAGCATCTGTGTTTTGTCATTTGTTGGATTTTCATGCTTTTATTATTGTTTACATCAGAAGGACCCCTGTGCTGGTTACAGAGCTCTTCATCAAAACTGAAGCAAAATTTCAGAACCACCGCTGACCTGAGAACACTGACATGGGGATTTTCTACCACTGTTCCTCTCAAAAATAGCAAAGAGCTGACAAACGTCAGCCACAAACAGAGTTTCTTGGAAAAAGTCTTAATTGTTCTTTTTTTTTTCCCCAAAATGCCCTTTTTAATAAAAACCTTAAAATGAACGTTGCATGGAAGTGTTATCCGCTGGTCTGATTTTTGTAAGTTTTTTACAGTTACACACTAAATTATTAAAGTTAGGACAGAATGAAAATATAGAAAATTACCACAAAACCAAAAATGAGGAGCATTTTCTATGAACATAAAATTGCAGATTATTGTCTAAACACAGAAACAATGAATATCAGTACGTTCTCATTTTGTGACAGGTGCTTTTGACTATTATATAGCAATAATACTCTCTGAATTTCTACAGAAATACTAGGAGATGCATTACACTTGACCGAATATAAGGGACAAAATATTTGAATATTATATGCATTTTAATACCTTACAGAACTGATAACATGTATTTAAACAAGTAATTCGGGATGCTTTCGATTCACAAAAGAAATCTTAACGGCTAAACGTGCATAGAGATATTATTACCAGAACGCACAAACCCACATTAAAATGCCTGGTAAACATGTTTTTTTTCTGTCGCACTTAATGCAGCGATTCGATTAAAGATCAACGTTTGAACTGAATAATTTAATATGTTTAAAACTTCAAAAATAAGTTTGCGATGTGGCAGTATATTACACAATAGACACTGGAGAGTGTGGTTTTCAATGGGAAAATCTCCACACGATGTAACACAAAGAGACGCAGTCGGATCTATGTCACAATTTCTAGTCCTTATCAAACGGTATTTCCGTTTCCGGTAACATACCCGGAAAGTGTCGGTTGGCATTGGCAACGTTACGGCCGACGGAGGCCCGGGCTGCATCAAAGCAAAGAAAGGAAAAAAATCAAAGCAAAGGAAAAGAAAATAATAAAAAACAAAAGTCTGTAAGTAAACTAAGAGATGCTGGATAGTGCTCGATAGGTATCGCTGTAGTATTTGAATCCGGAAGTAACTGGATTGGGACATTTAATATAACGCCAACTCGACAGTATTGTTGGCAGAGGATGCCGTTGCACATCGACGGCTAGTTAGCTAGTTAGTTATTGGTTTGAGTCGATCTGTGGTTTTTACATTGCAGGACATTTGTGCATTTGGCCGACGCTTTTCTCCCAAGTGACATATAAAGCTACGCGTCAACAAAAGTGCTTTTCACAACAGGCTTCAGATACAAACACAATTGTGTGCTTCATACCATAGTGTGAGACGACAAACATTAAGCCTTGTTTGCTGTTTTACATAAATGTAGGCAGAAATTTAGTTTTGAATATGCTGGGGGGTTGAGACCTAACTAGGCTGATTTGAAGGGATGGGGGCTGGAACATTTCTAGCTCGTTTCACTGTATTGTGGAACCAACATCTGAGAAATCTGGCCAGTGCAGCTTTTCCTGCTTAGCCGGGTATCTGTATCCTTCACTTCGTGGGTGGTGTCTTAAAAACCTGGTAGACATCCTCGGCCGATTCACATTCAGGATTTCTTTTATGTGGTTTTGCAGCAGGAGGAGACAGTGCCTTCTGGGTAGTCTGCAGGGGGTCACTCTTGAAAAGATGTTGAGCTTCAGGCAGGCGTGACAGAATGTGACAATGACAGAATGTGTGTTATTGCCCGTGGATGTGAATGTCAAACTCTGAACTCCACACTGGATGCACCGCTGCTGGCTGCCACACCCTTTGTGGCTGTGCTGCCCTTAGTTTGATAAGTAAGAATATCCAGCAAAAACAATAGGCGGATCTTTAAATCCTTATTCCATATTTTGCAGCATCAAAAGTCATCAAATAAATTGACAGTAATAACCAGCTACGTCTCACAAGGTAAATGACAGTGCTGTGATACAGGTTCTGTTGCAGTAACCCATCGGAACCCGAAATCATCCAGAGGCCGAGCGGTGAGCGACGTGAAGGGGGACAAAGATGAACAAGTGAGTGACGGATGTTTCACTCGACTCCTTTGTACGTCTTTCTAGACCTCATCGTGACTGTTATTCCTGCGAAGTTGCAGCGCCTGTTTGCTGCTGAGCAGCAATGGTTTTTCTTCTTGCAGTTCGTCGACCACTAGAGTGGTTCCCAACTACAGACGAACTTCGAGCCCTCGCTCCCCGCCCAACGCAAGCGAGCTCTTCACACCAGCGCACGAGGAGAACGTGCGCTTCATTCACGACAGTGAGTAACTGCTTTTATGCTCATGCGGAAAGATGAGTCAGCATACAGGATTTGTGCTGGTCATTGTTGTATGTTATTTATTTTTTTTATTTTTACACAGTTATCTATTACTTATTTATTAGTTATTTATCTGCAATTCTGAAATCCAAAAGTAGTTTAATTTTGGTGCAGTTTATTCCTATATAAACAAACTTATACTATTTATAGGCTTTATTTACCCCACTTAGTGTGAATATTCATATATTTTGCTGGGGATATATTAACGCCTCTGATTACAGGGTGCTGCCCCAGACGCTACTGGGGGTCTTGTGTAATATACCATAGTGAGTTCAGAAAATTTCTGAATTTCAGAACACAACTGGCCCCAAGGATTTCAGATAAGGGATAGTGGGGAAGTACTAATTGTTTGCAGGTCGTGTCGTGCAATTGTGCCGTCATCAGAGTCACCAGTGTTTTTGAATGTGTACCTAAAACGGAAACCAACGTGTGCACAGTAACGTCTGCAGAGTGTGGGGGTCTATACGGTACACACCTGCTGTCCATCTCTCTCACAGCTTGGCAGTGTGTGCTGAAGGACATTAAGTCCCCACAAACCAGCGAGCGAGGACCTCAGGAGTACGTGGAAAAGAAGCCCAACCCCTCTCTGCACTGTAAGCCCCACGATGGGAGAGTGTTCTACAAAGATAATGTTTCTTTTTAGTTTTTCCCTCTCTCCTTTTTAAAAGGACCTTTTTCAGATACAGTTAGATGAGTTTGTGTGTCCTCTGCATGTGAAAGTGCAAATAAGGCAGGTGAGATTTTTATGTTTGTTTATAAGGATCAAAATGTAAAGAAAATGTAGGGATGCACAACGTTATGGTAATCATACTCATTCAAGCGAACGAAAATTGATGCTAAATAATAGAACGATGTACCTATAGAAAAAGAAATTACTGTTAAGTGGTGTAATTTGTTTCTTTATTGTGGTATTGTTTTACCTGTTTCATTGTTTGAACTGTTAGATATTTTTCCATGAAAAACAAAAAGTTTTGTAGCATTTCAGGCTAAGTTGGTAAAACCATTTCCTATCTAAGCCAAACGTAGCTCAACAGATGCCATTAAATTTAATGATTGTGAATGTTCCGGCTTAAATAAATATTATGTTTGTCAGTAATTTTCATCCAGGCAGATCTAGTCCCTTTTTTTGTTTTATAAATCCATGCATTTACATTGACATTGACACAGAAATCCCATATCAATGAAAAAATTGCAAATGTAGAACAAGTACGTTTTCTTATTCAGACAACTGCAGTGGTGTTTATTTGACTTGGTTTTTACTGTGTTTTATCTGTTTGCCCTCTCTACCCTTACAGCTTTCACACCAGTGGACTTAAATGACATCAAGAAAAGGAACACACAGAACTCCAAGAAGTCTTAGTCTTTGTCTCGTTGTTTATGGTGCAGCTGCTTCTATCCCCCATCTTCCATGGGAACCGCATCTTCCAGCAGTTCCCTTTTGTTACCTGTCAGACAGCTTGAGAACGCAAACCAAGAATGGCTTTCTTCCCAGTCCTCCAGACTGACTCCCTGACCCCCTTCCATCCCTTAGGATCAATGACCAGAGTCTCCCTACCATTCATTGCAGCCTTCTGCCAGTCTTTGCATCATAACATTGCCCTCAGTCTTGGAGGTTTAGGAGAGTAAGAGAGCTGGAGTTTAATTTTCAGGGATTTTTCACTTTCCTGAGTCCTCCTTTTTTATTTGGGCAGGGGGAGTAAATATACATGCATATATATTTTTTTTCTGTTCTGGAAACTGTCAATAGGACCAAAGCTGTGAGAAAGTAGCACTGACCAGTCGACAAAACAGTTCAAGTTCCAAAGTCTCTCCCATGAGAGATAAAGGATTTGCACGTCATGTGTGTCTGGCTTCGAAATGCACTTGTGACCTTAAAGGAAAACCCAGAAGTACATCCTGTCTCAGCTGTCCTTGGTATCATTTTGTAATGTAGATGAAGTGGTTGGTAGACGTGAGTAGAACAGACTGAGGGGGGCCTCCATATGTTTGTTTTAGAAGAGATTGATTCTTTTATTGAAGTAATATTTATTAGAAAACAAAAACGTGATCCATATCCATTCTGGAACCCCAACCTCAAAGATTCGGTCCTGTTTGTAAAAGTGTTTTCATATGTCAGTTTCACGCCGTGTGCTTTAGGAAAGAATCTGTATTTCGGATAAGTGCCAGACGTCGAAGCTGGGAAGGAATGTCTTTTGCGGCAACGACAACTTTACAACTATGTTGTATCTTTCTAGAAACAAATTATCTTTTTAATACTATGGATATTACTGTGGCACAGTCGAGAAAGCTATTTTTCTTGAAGCTATTCCCCATTGAAATACGCTACGAAGAAGAGTCTCCAGCCTGGAAGCGGAGCAGTTGAGTCTGGGGTCTCCTGGTCCCTTTCTGGAGGGCAAAACTGCAAGGACAGCATGATTTTTACCTAAACTAACAGATTTTAAATTTGTATTTAAATAGTTTGCTTGATTCGAGTGTTAGTGTTAAGTGAGGAATTCTACCCTTTTCAGTTAAAATTAAAAATTTTCTTACACATACATTACAAAAAGGCAGACATTACATTCACTGTCCTTCCCAACTCAGAGCTGGGATGTTCATTGTTTAAAAAAGTGCTACTGGTTCCTTCTCAACAGGGGGGAAATGGTTCTAATGAACAACATTTTCAGAAGACTGTTGTCACTTGGGCATGTGCTCTGTAAATAAAGCTTTCATACAAAATTATTTTCCACGTCTTTTATTGGAATTAAGTTCTCAATGTGCAGTTTGGTCAAAAATAATTTCAGATCGAACTTCAAGCGTCTTTATCCAGTACAGTGTGTGTTTCACTGTTGTTAAAGTGTATACTGTATATACAAGTATAAGTCATAAATTAGTCTCAGCATCGTTGGTACCACCAAAATGAAACTAAAGAATCTTTGTATTATTTCGTTGGTAATTATGTTTCTTGTAAAAATAAATATCTGAATAATCGAAAACATTTACTCGTAACCATATATCGGTGCTCACTTTGATTTTAGCCAAAAGGCCGAGAAGCGGTGCACGTGTTTACAAATAACGGTGTATCGAGCTATTGTAACCAAACGGTTTTATCGCCAGTTTTTCATCAATTGTTCCCCGATGGACTTTATGACAATGGCGGCACCGCGGAATCCGATTGGTCCGCTTGACGGTTCAGGTGTGTGGTGACGTCATCGCGACGCGGCCGTCACTCCATAAAAAGGCGCGCGGGCGGCCGCGCGGTTACATTGGCCGTCTCGCGCAGCCGTCCGAGGGAGCGGGAAGAACCGCGTCGCAGTTTCGCAGTGACTTTAGCCTGTAGTTCGCCGCGTCGCCAACATGGTGGACAAGCTGGACATGTCCCTGGACGACATCATCAAACAGAACAAGCAGCTGCGGGGCGCCGGCGGCCGCGGCGGCAGAGGTGGCCGTGGCCGGGGAGCCGCCATGGGCGGCGGGCGAGGAGGTGGCATCGGCCGCTTCGGCAGCAGCGGAGGCTTTGGGGGCCGCGGCGGTGCGAGCGGCCCTATGCGGAGCCGACAGAACCTGAACCGGGGCAGAAGCCGACCAGCGCCGTACAGCAGGGTAGGAGAAAGAGCACTGGGCGGAGGAGGAGAAATCGTGCCAGCTGAAAATGCCTGAGTCTGCGCTCCTTTTCTCCACACATTAGCCTAGCGAGCCGATTTGGAGGAATTTGCTCGTTTGTCCTTATTTGTTCCGTGTAGATGAGATTCCGTGTCAGTTTCTGCCGTTTGCCAGCAGCTTGTATAGCTTCTCTAGCCGCCAGCGCCATCTTGAAGTGCGGATCTTCGGAACAAAACAGCGGGGTCTTTGCCCCTGTGTTTGTTTTGCTTTTCCGGCTTTCAGTTGCCCTTTTCTTACTTTTTTAACCTTTGCCAAGCGGAATATTTTTTCCCGCCGCTGAAATACGCTACGAAGAAGAGTCTCCAGCCTGGAAGCGGAGCGGTCGAGTCCGGGGCCTCCTGTTCTATAAAGTCCCTTTCGTCCACGGCGCTACTGACCTCCAGAATGCTTGGGTCACAGTTGCCACAGAACCACCTCCTTACGAATCGCCCAAGACTTGTGGGACACTAAAACGCCGTTAAACGCCATTTTTGGATGAAAATCCGTAAGGCGCGCCGCCACTATCGACGCACACAAAATGGCGCTGCCACAAAATGGACGCTGAGCCGCCGCCATTAGCCTTGCACACAGACACCGGGACACAGATCCTCGGAACTCGGAAATTTCAAGATCTGCCCCCCCGCGGGATCGAATGGCAGGACATCGCCTTTCCTCGCCGGGACCTATTTGTCTGCCGTGATCATCCGCGGAGAGGATTTTTTTAGCGGCTCCCACCGTGTCTCCGCAGCGTTGGTCTCTGTAGGCCGGTCGGGCAGAGCTGGCGCAGGGTCCCAATGAGTAAGACTCGCTGCATCCCCCTGCTCCTGGTGCCCCTGGGGCCTCTAGCTGGGAGTGTAGGGGGGAGATGGGTGAAGAACTATACAAGCTTAATGGCAGGGTGGTAATTGTTTATTGTGCTCTATGCTTGCACACTGGTACTGATCCACTAAATTGTATGGGTTAGGCAGAAGTAGTACTGGCTGTGCTGCTAGCAGTGGGCCAGGGCTGTCCTGAATCAGCCTGAAAGGGGATGTTTTGGAACATCTGCTGTGCTGATCAGTCCAGTTTTCACACATGATTCTGGCCTCTGGCTCGTGAACCTGTAGTTAGTAGGTGTTTTCTGGTCCTTTGCAGCCGAAACAGCTCCCGGACAAGTGGCAGCATGACCTGTTTGACAACGGCTTTGGCGCCACCGCTGGTGGCATCACGTCAGGAGGAGGCATGGAGACTGGAGGGAAGCTGCTGGTTTCTAACCTCGACTTTGGTGTTTCTGATGCGGACATTCAGGTAAAGTTTTGGTGGGAGGGGGGTGATTGTGATGGTCAGTATCTTGCTCCAGTTGTGAATGAATGGGGGTGGTGGGTTTGGCAGTAGCTGCTTTAATGATACTTGTACATTGTGACATCACCTCTGGACAGTTGTGGGTTGACTGACTGGTTGTGATTCCTTTCAGGAGCTCTTTGCAGAATTCGGCACACTAAAGAAGGCAGCGGTACACTACGACCGCTCGGGTCGCAGCCTGGGGACAGCAGATGTCCATTTTGAGAGGAAGGCAGATGCCCTGAAGGCAATGAAGCAGTACAATGGTGTCCCTCTTGATGGTTAGTACTTTTACATCTGCGCTAGTTTGAATTTGTAATTGTGCCAGTTAATGTACGCTTCTCTACATGGTCTTTAAATCAAATTGTTCCTCCAACAGGTCGCCCGATGAACATTCAGCTTGTCACATCACAGATTGATGCACAGAGAAGAGCCCCAGTGCAAGGGTAAGGATGACTTTTGCTGTAAAACCAAGTAAAAATCTCTGCAGAAAAGCAACCAGATTGTAGAAGTGCATCAGTTAAATGTAAACATGACCCACACAATCCCTAGATCCTGAGCAACATGGCAGCTAGCAGCCTGTGTGGAAGCTCAGCAGAGCCATTCTGAGGACTTATGCTGGGTGTTGAATGTATAGGTTGAACCTTGGAGGCATGAGCAGGAACCGAGGAGGAGTGTTTGGAGCTCAGAAGCGGGGAACCCGTGGTGGAGCCCGGGGCCGTGGCAGAGGCGCACGGAACAATTCCAGGCAACAGCTTTCAGCAGAGGAGCTGGATGCCCAGCTAGATGCCTACAATGCCAGAGTAAGTAGGTGGTGACAGCTGTGGGTGTAATGGGAATGTTGCAGTTCAGGAATCATGTCAATGTGTGAAATATTTAACCAGTAAATGTAGTGCAAATTCCAGTTAACCTGGAATAAAAATTTTGGTTTGTTTTACCTACTGCCAACTTTCACATCAAGTTTCAAAGCTGCCTTTCAGCATCTAATTTCTTTTCTTCTCTCTAGATGGACACCAGCTAAGATGGTCCCCGGCCGGTCCTGATGGCACCTTCGGCTTCATCTGGACAAGTGGTTGTCCAGAGCAGCAGTTGGCCTTTTGTCATAGGATGTTTTATGACTTTTGCTTTTGGTTTTAATTCATGTACTGTCTAGTTTTATTTTTATTCAAGTTTTTGTACCTTTTTTGAAGAAAAAAGCACTGGTTAAACTGTTGGTTTGCTGTATAATAAACCTGCAGGCTGTGAACTACTGAGTCGAGTCTCATTGGCTTCCGATTAGTTTAACAGGTTTTCACACAATACGGGCAGAATGAGGTAGAGGCGCCCGTCCGGAGGGCGGTGCGCTGATCTGCACCGAGTCGCTTAGAGGTTCCTGGTGACGCTCCCGCGTGGAGGTGAAATACGGGGCTACAGCGACGTTTCTGCACCCTGGTTTCGTCCACTAGGTGTCGTCACGCGCCAGTGAACCGTTACACTGTAACGTCCCCGTACTTTTGTCCGCGGGTGACTAAGACGGCGCTGAACTCGCTCGTTCCCGCCGTCCGGTAACTAACGGTGGGCCGCGGCTGCGCGCTGTTTAAACCCCGCCGGGCCGGAACACCCCGGCTCTCAGCTCGTGCGTGTTCGTGTGAGCGGCTCGCGCGCGCGCCTCCGCCGGTCCCGGAAGCGCGCGCGGTTTGCGGGCGGCTCCGCTCGAGCGTCGTCATTCTGTCTCGGTGGAGCGGAGGAGGCGAAGCGCGCGCGCATCTCGGGAAGCCAGTGAACGGTAAGAAATCGCCGCTCTGCGCCCGCACGCGCCCGGCTCGCCTTCGGCACGAGCAGGCGTGTTAATGCAGAAAATCGACATTTTACCTCAGGGCGGTCACTGGTGCAACTTTATCGCCGCCTGCCTTTCTTACAACAGTGTTTTGCCCCCCCGGCCGTAAGGGCTGTGTCACGCATGTGTGTGTTCTCGACCCACTCGTGTCTTGTCCGTGGGACCAAACGGAACGCCGGTAGGTGAGAGCTGGTCCGCCGGCCACGCACTGGCCATGTTGTGTGTGCGCGAGAGAGCGTGAACTGCCGAGTCATCCAGTAACAAAGCCCGGCTCGCCTGTCAAATATCAAACACGTCCCACCCGAGGATTAGACCGCGACCGAGATTTGTGGCCGCGGGGCGTGATGCTCCAACAGAACCCGGTCGCGTCGTGCGGGAGGTGGGGGGGGGAGTTGTGTGTGAATGGTGAACAAAGCCAGTAGTGTGTTCTGTGGGTTCAGTGTGTTCGGGGTTCACAATGGCCGCCCTGTAGCGGGCTGTGACCGCACACACTCGCGTACAAGTGTGTTCCCGCAGCTGACGTTGGACGTGTCTACCGGGGAAGCGTGGGGTGGTGTGTTAGGAACGTGCAGACTCACCGGCGCGGGAGCCTTTTCTTCTGCAGACCTGCTACTGGACCTGGTTTGTTCCACCGGCTTTACGTGGTTTTAAGTGGTCGGTGGTGGTCCGAGCGCACGAGGAGGAGGATGATGTGACCTGTTTGTACCGGTTGTTCTGCGGTAAGTAACGTTTGGCCACTTTGGGTCCATCTCGGTATATAAATCCCACGTTCGGAGAAGTTTATCCGGATTGTTCCTCCGTGAGCAGGTTGCTCTCTATCGGTGTGTTGCTCCGAGCTGAAGCTGTCCAGGAAAACATGGTGTCCCGGGTTCGAGTCCCACTGTCTGTCTGAGCTCCTGTCTCTTCAGGGCCTCCACGCCAGTCTAAAGTCTCTGTGGTCCCCGGCATCTGGTGCCCGTGTGGGTTCTAGGTCCTGCTGCTGGACTAACCCCCCTCTGATGGACCTCTTCATACCTTCACACACCGAATGTGCTTAGAAACACTCCTTTATGATCATCAGTCCAGTTTTTTCCACCCCCCCCCAGTTTTGCAAAGTTTTTTTTTGTATTAAAACAGACACTAAGCTCATCTCTTCGTTTCCCTTATTTTTGACATTAATTTGATTTCCATTCATTGCCGGAGCATTTTAACCCACTGATTTGCTGAAGCTGGGCCGACCTGCTGCTGTTTGCGCTCTTAATCCGCAGCTGTAAATGTAAATAAGCGAGCGAGTCAAGGGGGAACAGCAGGTGGCGCAGTGGTTACACCAGTTACCTTGACAGCAGAAGGTTCTAGATTCCCAGTGCTGCCCTTGTTTTACGGCGAAATGATACAGTACAAATCAAATCGAGTGCAAATGGTTGTGTCTGTATGCAACATTAAATAAAGGTGTCAGATAGATTAATAATTTTTGTTGCCGTAACAGCTCTGTTTCCGTTAACGGAGAAGCAGGTGTCCCTGTGAACCACTGCAGCCCAAGGTTGCATGTGCTGTAAAGTATGAAACCAGATTCTTAGTCATCATTTTCATTTGTATTAATCTAATGTAGAATAATGTTGTGTTCCTACCTGGGATTCAAACCCATATCCTTGCCAAGCCCACAGTGAGTCCTGACTCGGTGTGTGCCTGGGGTTTGGGCCACTCTGCAGAAGGTGAGTCTGTGGTCGGGAGCACCTATTTGTTTGCGGTGAGTTTTACCTGCTCCAGGTGCAGCCCCGGGGGGCTTTGGGGTCAGCAGCTAGAGAAGAGCTCCCTGTCTTATTCCCTCTAACAGTAGGTTGGGTGGCAGGACTCCACAGCTGCCTTGTGGGTCGGGTCCTTTTCCCGGTGACCGTCTACCCGGAGGTGTAGCAGAGCCGAAGGCCCGAGCGACCCGCTTCTTTCATGGGAACTTAAGCCTCATCTCCAGTTAGCACCTGTCTGTCGTTTCTTTGTTGCCAAGAAAGGTCGTCACCTGTCAGTCTGCAAAAGGTGACAGAATGTGAAGTAGAAGATTCAAAGTTCACCTTCACCATCGTGCTGCCTTAAGCAGGCGTACAGGTGAGAGCCACACGTAGCTCCTTTCGGACCTCGGCACACGGCGTGGCGACGAGCAGACAGGCAGAACGTGGTGGTCGGGGAGGTGGGTGAAGACAGTAAAATAAAGATTAATAAGTGGTATTTACAGTAAGTAGGTGCAGCAGGGCCAGCAGACAGTGGTGGTGACGGTGGTCCCTTTGCTGTCGAGTCTAGCTGCCTGACAGCTGTTCCTGAGCCTGGTGGTGTTGGCCTGAAAAAAAAGCTGAATGAAATGGATGTTCATATTAACCCCCCGTGGTGAGGTGCTTATTAGTCGTGGAGTGATGTGTCAGGTCCAGTTCTTTACCGATTTCTCTATATTTCGCTTCCCTTGCTTGAGACGTCTGGCTGGAGTCTTAGTTTCTCAGACCGCGTCTAGGAGGCCGGCATGTCGGGAACCTACTCGGGGTCCACGCTGGAGACGCGGGTGACAGGGACATGCAGCACGGCGCTCTTCTCGTGCTCTAGGTTGCTCTGCACGTCGTCGTGCTGAAACTCTCCTGGGTGCAGTCCTCCTCGGACTCGCTTCCGGGCCCTGTCGGAAGCGAGTCCTGCAATGGCCCTGCACGTCCCCGATGCTGCAGCACAACACGGGGGGCCGGCAGCGAGCAGGTGGTTGCTAAGGTGGCTGCTGTTCCGCTGTCGCCTGGAGACGCAGACAGAGCGTGGACGCTGTGACCTTTCAGCTGCCACCTGGGTGCACCTGCTGGTATCTCGCTGGGGGTTCGTGACGACGCGCTTGCGGCCGCTCGGGCCTCAGCTTCTGCAGGTAATCGGCTTGATTTCCCTACGATTCTCAGGCAAATGTCGTGTGATGTCATTGTGCGACGTGGCGCCAGGGAGGTGGCCGCCGTGAACCGGAAAACGGCGGCGGCTCCGTCGGGTTTTGGGTGGTGCCGGTGAGAGTCTCGCCGCTTAAAGCTCCGTCGGAGGACATGTGTCTTCCAGCTTGTCAGTCGCTGGTGGGGCGAT
Source organism: Arapaima gigas (assembly GCA_900497675.1). Taxonomy (NCBI): domain Eukaryota; kingdom Metazoa; phylum Chordata; class Actinopteri; order Osteoglossiformes; family Osteoglossidae; genus Arapaima; species Arapaima gigas. Next base: position 768,175 of record UFQX01000166.1, on the reverse strand, counting down.
CTGCAGCCCCCCTGAAATGAGACACGCAGAAGGCGGCAAATGGAAAACCGGTTCTGTTCCTATTTTGACCAATGGAGGCGTTTCCATGGCACTAGGAGACACCGCCGCCACCACCTGGTCAGGGTGACAGCGGTCTGGAGTCTATCCGGGAATGGCTGGGTGCTGGGCTAGGAGGGGAGCACCCTCGAGGAGATGCACTCAAACGGTCACCAGTTAATGTGAAACACGTCTTTGGACTGTGGGAGGAAACCCGTATTTTATTTATATCTTATTCCCAGCTCTCCCTGCCTCATTGTTACTGTAGCAAAAAACTGTGGGGAATTTCCTCCTCAGTTTCAACAGGTGGTCGTGTACCTGGCCTGCTTGTTTGGACAGGTCGCCGCGGGAGGGGGTGCGTTTAGGTCCTGTAATGTCTTTGTTATGTCTTTTTAAGCGCATCAGCAGAGCATTGATGCACCCAGAAGGAACGCTGAGCGACGACTGTTCAGTCCAGGCAATCTGAATCCTAGGCACTGGTTCGAGGCCACTGGTTATGTAACAGCGCTCCCCCCCCCCGGGTCCCAGCACCCAGCGGCCTCATGATGAAAATGTTAATAGCTGGTTAGGAAGTGCAGCTACTCTGTTTACCAAAACACGGAGAAGCACGACTGAGCCCCTCTTTTCCAGTGCTTCTCTGGGGTACTTTCAAACTCATGGACTGGCATAAGTGTTTTTCACTATTGTAATATTTATATAAAATAATAAACATGTATATTTGGTTTATATTTACTTAGCAGGCAGCTTTTTCCAATGTAAGACACCGTGTTAGGTGTTTTACATGGAACTACTTACAACTGATTACATGTCTGCGCAGCGGTTCGTGGTAAACACCTTGATGAAGGGCGCAGGAGAGGGGTTCGAACCGGCATTGCTGAGGCGCCGGACAAGGCTCTGCTCTGGGAAGCGGCCCCCGTTGTGTTGCGTGTGGCGAACAGTTGGAGCGCGAGCCGTTTCGCTGCGTCACCAGCGGGTCTGCGTTCTGCAGCACCAGAGTCGGATTCAGTCGCTGACCTGTTTGGAGGAGGTGTTTGTGTGTTTTCCTTTCCACCGATGGGCTTTAGGTAGCACCTCCAATAAGTCCATGTGCGTTTACTAGGCAATGCTTGAATTGACACAGTCATATTACAATTCTTATTTTATTTTATTTTTTTTTAACTCCTTCATAGCAAAGTGCCGGTGGGAAGTTGGAGTGTAAATGCTCGATGTTCTGCTGAAAACCCCAAGACACACAGCATGTTCAGGGTCAGCTGAGATGGGTAGATGCAGGAATGTGTCCCTGTATTAGCTGCACACAGGCAGTGTGCTGTGGAATCTGTACCCCGTGCATTGAAATGACCAACCCCCCCCCCCCCAGGATAACTTTGCAAAATGCACTGCTGGCAGATCTGCAGTTTCTACCTAAATAGGAACAGAGGGTGTGTGTGTGGGGTGGGGGCTTTTCTGTGGAAAATGCGTGCGATGTTTAGCGCTCCTTCCTGGTGTCCGGCCAGGCAGGAGGGGAAAGGCAGGGCAGCTTCCTATGTTTAAACTAGCTGGACGAGTGAACTGGCTATCTATCAACACAGAGAACCGTGTATTTCTAGACCATCAGTCACCTGCTAAAAATGCAAGTATGTTAAAATAATGGTTAAAATTCCTCAAAGCCCGCGTGCTTTAAAATAGTAACATACGTGGCTGGAGCAACTCTTGGGCCTCGTTCACGGCGCTCGCTGGACTAGGTCATTGTTCTGCTGGCACTTTCCTCTTCCGTTTCTTTGTGAGGCTCTGTAGCTGTGACTTGGCAGTTGCGAACCATGCTGCTGTGCAGTGCTGTGGACCCCTGCCTGCCCCCCGCAGATCAAGTGAATGGGCCAAGCGCCGCCTCCAGCTCCCTCTGGGACCCTGGTCCGAGGGGCCTCGCGCTGACCCTGAAACCAAAACCCGCTTAATGCAGCCACCTCCAACACAGAGCCTCTCTCCACTTTTAAAGGCTCCATCGTGGCTCTGAAGTCTCCTCCTCACACTGTTTAAACCCTAGTTAAGACGCTAACGTCTGTGTTGCTCTGACACCAGAGAAATTGTGTTATTGTGTTTTTGTTTCCTGTAGTCCTAGTAACCACCAGGTGTGGCTTTCGCTCCTACTTTTTTCGGGGACCGTAGGGGACAAAAGAAAAACAATACATGTTTGTATTTGTGAACACAGACAGTCCCCATCATCAGAAATGAACAAAACCGTGAGTGTTCCCTCTCACTGTGTAGCCCATAGCAAAGGAGTTCATTTCTTCACTTTGTTCCTTCATAAGTTAAGCAAGACAAAGTGCCACCTCTCTCTCGAGCTCATGGCAGCTACAGGAATCTGTACCATCTGTTGTGATCATCTATGTATTTGCGGTTTAATTCTCAGTAATATAGGTGGCTCGAGATTTATGTGCACCGGCGAAATGGTGGAATGAGACAGTCGTGTCTTTAAACCTCTTCGTCTGTTTCTGAAGGCTCTTTTCATGTCCTGCATGGTGTGTTGCTTTGGAGAAAACCATCTGCTAGATCTGTAAATGGAAATCGAAATGTGACAAAACATCAGTACCGTCTTAACATATCAAACAATGTGTTTATCACGTGTAGCTTGTTGTGCTGTGTATTTATGACGTGGGGGTCTGTCTGCGGCTTTGCTTAGGAACATGGCGGAGCAGGAGCCCACGCTGGAGCAGCTGGCCGCCATCGCTGCCGAGAACGAGGAGGCGGAGACGGTAAACTACCGCGCTCCGGCCCAGAAGAGCCTGCAGGAGATCCACGAGATGGACAAGGATGACGAAAGCTTGCGAAAGTACAAGGAGGCCCTGCTGGGGTCGGTGTCCCTGTCCGCGGGTACGCTACCCCCCCCCCCCAATGCCACCCTTGCTGTGTGACTGCAGGCTCAGACTCGGGGGCTTTGCCTTACTAGAGCTTCACTGACCTGGATTCGCATCTGTGGGGGGTCGAGGGGAACGAGCACCTCGCACTGGTCCTGCGGTTGTGGTTCCCATGGAGGACAGGCTGTGATCAGACACACCGACACTGAGTATCTGCACCATTTCTGTCCATGTGGTTCATTCTTATTAGTGTTAGAAAAGCCACCCCGTCTTGATCCTGTTTACCAACACAGAAAAAAATGTTAGTGTTACACACTAATGTTTATTTGACATTTTATGTCCATTTTAGTTTCCTTGTGTCCTTTTATATATATACACAGTACAGCTAAGTATTTTGGCCACAGTAGAATAGTGGACCTCATCCTGGGTTTTGATTCTGTAACTTTAAGCTCACGTGTCATTTTTTAACACCTCTGCACCACTCTTCACCAGCTAAGACTCTCACTCATCACGAACGATGTTTTTTTGAAACCTACAGACCCCTTTGTGCCAAACGTCCAGGTGACACAGTTATCTCTGATTTGTGAGACGGCCCCAAACTCCCTGTGCCTTGACCTGCAGGGTGAGTCCTTTGTTTTAATTTCTTGAAGTAAAAAAATGGAGGAGTGGAGGGTTTAATTTTCAAGGCCACGTTCACTCACGCTCTGCCGATACACCTGTTTTTACTCCGATTTCACTGTCACGTGTCCAGTAGGCAGCTGGGAGACCGCCAGGCATGCAGACTGAGCCAATGTTTCCAACTAAAAATGTAGCCATCGGTTTCCCAAACTATTTGGAACACACACACACACACACACACACACTCTCACTCACTCAGAGTGGTGCTTGAAAGTCTCCACTATGTCTTAAACAGTTGATAATGCCTTATATAAGACTACAGATTAACATGTTTGAAGATAAAGGTAAATAGTGTAAATACTGAAATGTAGAGGGGCAATAAAACGCGCTGTAGCGCCCTCTGGTGGATATTTATGAAGTGGACACTGACTGCGCCTGTCTTGCACCTGTTTTTTTTTTTTTTTGTAGGAGATTTGGAATCCTACAAGACACAGTCTTTTGTGTTGAAGGAGGGAGTGGAGTATCGGATAAAGATCTGCTTTAAGGTAAGGCCACTGAACGCAGTACCTCAAGGAGAGTATTAAAGCAACGGTACTGTGCAGCTCACTGCCCTGGCGCTGCACCTTTCTGCAGGTGAACAAGGAAATCGTCTCGGGCCTGAAGTACGTCCAGCAGACCTACAGGAAGGGAGTGAAAAGTGAGTCAACGTTCCATTTGTACATCACGTGGCCGGACCACGGTCACGTTGCCGTTTCACCGAACTCCCACAGACACTGCTAAGTTGTGCCATTTCTATCTTTCCCCCCTCCAAACTCCCCACCCCCCCTTGTAGTTGATAAGTCAGACTACATGGTGGGCAGTTATGGACCGCGGCCGACAGAGTACGAGTTCCTGACCCCCCTGGAGGAGGCACCCAAGGGTATGATGGCTCGCGGCACCTATAACATTAAGTCCAAGTTCACGGATGACGACAAACATGACCACCTCTCCTGGGAGTGGAACCTCAACATCAAGAAGGACTGGAAGGACTGAATTCCCTACCCCATCCATCCTCACATCTCCTCCCCGTCACCCCATTCCCAGTCATCCGCAGTAATGCTGTACGTGGGTCGGCGCCCTCTGTCTGACATCTGTCCCTCCTGTTGCCATCCTTCGAGTCCCTCCATCCTCTCTCTGCTTGTCCTGAGCCTCTGCTGATCAAACATTTGTGACTCCGTCGACATTGCTCTACTATTAAGCAAAAACACAGCATCCTGTACAGCTCAGCAGACAGCATGGAAATGGAAAATAGGAAAACAAGTGAAAACCTGCAAATTCATGTTTTAGGCTGTTTATACTTAAAAGTAAAAAGAAAAGGAATCAGACACTCAGAACTTGCTGTTTTTGTAATCTTTATCCTCGAGCCCTTCCTCTCCCTGTCTCCGCCCCCCTCTTCTCCTCTCCTCTTCCACCATTTTCTACTGCGGCAGTGCTTCGAGAAACACAGCCCTGGACATCTCACTGTCCCCTACACTTGTGAGCTGAGTAGCTAAATAAGGAGACGTTGGTATACAGAGGGACTGGTGAGAGGGGACTGTCTCCTTTTCCTGCCTTAAGTGAGGTGTGTGACAGGGTGAGGAGCCTTCAGAAGTGCGTGGCGGTAGCCAAGATCAGACCTCTCCTGTGTTTAGAGCGAGCAGCTTTAAAGGGCCAAATCGGGATCAGTTTAGTATTGACTTCTTCTGCCGTGTGCCACACCCACCCCTTTCCCTCAGACACAAGACTCCTTATCTTTCTTCTTCTTTATATTATAAACCTGACGCTGCCACAGAACTGGTAAATAAGACTTTAATTTATCCTGAGACGTTATATATTTTGCCACTTCTTCCCTGGTTTCTGTGTCAAAGAAACCATCCTCAGCGTAACACTGAACTGACAACTGCTGCACTTGCTCCCCCCTCCTGTTTTCTCCACATAGATAAAACTGTAATGTAGTTTATTTCACTGTAATGATCTGTGCTTACAGTTCCTGCTTGTGAGGTGGACAGTTACTGGGATGAGGTTCTGGTGTTAAACTTCATTGCTGAGAGAGAGCCAGGCCTGCAGGCTGGGCGAACGTACACGCAGTCGGACGCGCTAGAACCCCTGCGAAGTGAGTCAAAGTTGAGATGAAGGAAGTGAGGAGCTGGCTTCACGTAACAGTGGAAGCAGAAGGAGCAAAGTATACCGCAAAAAAAAGCCATTGACCACAGTACAGGAGCCCGCAAGTTCCGAGGGCTGTGTGGCGATAAGCAAAACCCCTCCAGACCTGGTTGTGCGATGAGCCCTTGGCCCGGTTCTGTTTCATTCTTGCCATTTCACATTCATGTTCTCAGTGGTTCTGTCTTTTGTGAAGCTGAAGTTACTTTTATGCTCAATGCTTTCCATGCAATATTTAGCTTTTTATAACATTTATTTACAATGTTCTTTTATAACTCACCTTTTTCCTTTGTGTAACGACACCTGGAGATTCCATTATATTGGCATTAAATTGGTCAAGCTGGGAAGTATGCTGCTGTATTTTTGTTTGTTTTTCATTTTAATCGCAGGGGTCCACTGTTGCATTATGTGAGTGTTGCCTAGGTAACACGTATGTCCGCAACATGAAACAAAACTGGTGGCGCGACCTCGAATTTTTTCTTTACTTCTTTTACTTTCTTACCTCTATATAACCCTGTTAACACTGATCAACAGTGTACACGTAGGGTCTGAAAGGTGGTGGCTGGACTCCTCGCTTACAGGCACTAGATCAAGAGGGAAATTCCTTCAAGCGCCTTATTAACACGGTTACAAGACTTCCTCCCCCGGAAAGCCAATTAAATACGTCCTACTTACTCCACCGCACTGATCCCGTCAACTACTCACAACCCGAGATCAACAATAACGGATTCCGTAGCACCGACACACTTCCAAAAAACAGCTCACAATGTTAACCACCACCTACAGTGATTTACCCCTCTATACAGCTGGGTAACGTTTCCTCGATCAACTCACCCCTTGGTCAGGAGTAGCGGAGCAGCAGGGGGGACTGTGACGCGAGTCCAGATCAAGAGCAGCGCTGTTCCTTCAGCCGAGGAACCGAGTTCTGCCCCTTAAACCAAACTTAAATAACAAATGGTTACATTTATAATTTAATACATGCAGCTTTTGCAACATGAGTACCCTAACACAAATAAAACCTTAATCTAGTGATCAAATGAAGATCATCTACCTCCAAACATTTGTTAGAAACATTTCAAATGTCCTTGTACTTTGGACAGTGAACATAAGCGGTGATCTTATGAACTTCATTTCTTTGTAGCACAACTATCCGTGGGCCTAATGGTCAAAAAGGGCCGTTCGAAGCGTCTCTTGTCTGTGGTCTGTACTTTCCAGACAGTCTCCTCACCACTGTGACTCCACTAAACAGGTAGTTATCAACAACGAAGGAATAAATGCAAATATAATAATAAAATCCATACATCTTCATTAAACACCAATCCAGAGCAGGGGCTGGTGGCCGGGAGAATATTCCGGAAGCAGAGCACTTTAGGCTATGAAACTTCCCCTGGGTGGGAGACCACTCCAAAACAATATTAAAACACGAGGTAAAACTAATACTTTTGCTGCAAATGTTATAAAATATTTTGGTGGCATCACTCTCATTCATACATATAATACCTTTTTATTTTGGTATTTTAATACATTTTAGCTGACATTTTTCATCCAACAATTAATTTTTTTTGTCCTCAAGATATGATGGTAATTTAATCATCTTTCAATAGGGATTCATGAGCCAACTTAACCTCAGTCTATGAGGAACTCGTAGTAAAATACGTCCAAGTTCGTGAAAACAAAAAAAAAATTGTCCACAAGGCGGCTGAACGTAAACAAAAACTCCAGATTAATCCCCAGTCTGTTTTCTGACATTTTGGGGTTAAAAAGTTACTTAAGTTTTTTATGTCGTTTTAAAATGTTATTCAATTTTCCTCCACGAGGTGGCGGGAGACAAGTTTAAAAAAAAACTGCTACAGCAGATAACACCGTGCAGCGAAAACTCCAGAAAAAAGGCAATATTCATACAACCGAGTTTTAAAATTAAAAGACACTGTGCTATGAACATCCAGGTCCAAGTTGTAGCTACTGCTAAGTTCTAGTAACGTTGGGAATAATGTCCACAGAGTGGTCCAGACATGCTGGACAGACGTCCAGTTTCTCCAGTGGTTAGAGGGCAGCTACACACTGAAGGAAGGAGAATACAGTGGAAACCTGGTGGTCTTACGAATGTATTCAGTTGAACAGACTGGGATTTATTCAGCTCATTTCATTCTCAGATATTCAATTTGTCAACCAAAAAACACCATGGTTCATTTGAAGGCTTAATTTTTCTTAAAACTTCAAATATACACAAATGAATTTAGAAAGGATAAATACTGTATACGATTTTGATAAAATGCTACCCTACATGTAGCAAAGAAATGTAAAGAAAAACACACACTGCCTTCCTATGGCCTGATCCCCCAAGTAAATCCCAGGTGGACGACCGCAGCTTTTTGTGATACACAAAATGCTGAGTAGCCCACTGTAAGACCCCAGAGGAGGGTGTAAGCAGGTCGTCTGGAGCCACTGTGTCACCCGGGTGGGCGAGATGCCACTTCTGGCCAGCAGTCACATGACATTACACTCCAGAGCGCTAGGCGGCGCCAGAGGCGCTCAATTCCCGGCAAACGGCACAGGAAGTGCGCCGGGGCGCGTTATGCTCGTTGGTTTGATCTTGTATTTCGAAGCTTCTTTAGATCAATTTGACTATCTCTTTACGACCTACGACGTGCTTTATCAACTTTCACGTCAATAAAACTGCAAGTCCGGTGAAGAACCAACGGACAAAATACTTGGTTATTATGTTTACCTTTATGCGCCGTTGCCGGTTTATTTTAACGGCTTCGCTACGCGGTTTAGCTGCTGTGTAAACGTCCTACTCCACGAAATAATGCGTTTCCCCCGCGCCTGACATTTTATTGCTCAACTGCTTCATTTTCGTTCTAACAGTTCGTAGCTAAAACTGTGTTGCTCACGAAAACACACATGGAGCATCCCGACTCAAACCCTCGTCGCGGTGCTCGTTTGACGCGTAGGAGACACGCGCAAGTCGCAGAGGGGCCCGAGCGGCACAAACGGGCGGGGCTCGTGAGCGCGCCCCCCTCGACGCCGCGGGGGCTCAGCGCTCTCGCCGCGCTCTACGAGAGGGACTTCCCGGTGTACCGGCAGCCGGTGGAGGTCGGCTGCTTCTCGCTCGACGCCCGGCGCACGTTTTTCAACGATGCGCGGCAGCTGCGCTACTACGTGGAGCCGCGCAGGAGGCCGGAGCTGAACCTGCGCGACGGCTACCGGGACCGCTACCTGCGGCGGGACGAGGCCGTGAAAGAAAACCTGGACCACATGCTCACGTGGATCCTGGCAAACCGGACCAAAGTGCAGAAGGGACCTGCTGCTGGCTCCTCCTCACTGTAAGTGGCGTGAAAACATAACTTGCAGCTTGAATATGGTTTGGAGGCTTTTTAGCAATTTTTTGTTGTTGGTGTTGCTGGTTTGGCCCTTGTGCAAAGCAGCAACAGGAAGGAATGGGGACTTGAACCAGCAAAATGCTCCATGCCCGTGCCACCCCACGGCAGAGCAAGATGTCTCCAATTTTGGTTTTAAATGGTCTTAATTTTTTTCTAAATTCCCCTGTTTCCAGTGAGCTTGATGTGGACATCATCACATGGAGGGGACACCTGACCAAGTTACTGACCACACCCTACGAGACTCAGGAGGGCTGGCAGTTGGCTGTGACGAAGTTCGGCAGCACGCTGTACATCAGCGAGGTGGAGACGGAGGCTGCCCGTCAGAGCCGGGAAAGCCGCACTGAAAGACACAAAGAGATGATGTACTGGGGCTACAAGTTTGAGCAGTACACCTGTGCAGGTAGACAACCGTTACCCCGCAGTGCAGTGATGCTTACATGCATGGTGGCGAGCGGACGTCTACTGATGACCTCAAATAAGTGACCCCACCACCTTTTTTGTTTAAGATGACGCTGGTAGTCGCCCTGATGCGAGTGGAGTAGTGAACACCAACGAGGCTTTCTGTACCGTGATTCAGACACGGCTTGGGACGCACAAGCTGCTGTTCTCAGGTGAGGTGGACTGTCGCGATCCAGACCCAAGCGCACCCCCTCCACCCTCCTGCTACATTGAATTAAAGACGTCGGCGGAGATCTGCACGTCGAAGCAACACAGGAATTTCCTCAGGTCTGTGCTGCATGACATACAACCTGAACTGTAAATCTTGTGTAATCTAATTTCTGCCCCACACATGCAGAAAAAACAGCTAGATGGCATCCAGATGTACCTCTTTGGAAGGACTGTAATATCAGGTCTAGTTACTGTTATTGAGACCACCATTTTGTTAACATTATGCTAAGCAAGTCAGCTGGGTTTGTCATCCAAACCGTATTTTAATTAACCTGCGGATGATCCTGTGCAGCCAGATGTGTATTAAATAATAATCAGATGAGCTGATTCTGGTGAGAGTTCCTGCAGACTTTGCATTTTCTGTCATTCAGGTACAAGCTGCTGAAATGGTGGGCTCAATCCTTCCTCCCTGGGGTCCCTAGAATTGTTGCTGGTTTCCGTGACAACGATGGAATTGTGGTTTCTGTGGAAACTTATTACACCTTAAAAATATCTCAACTTATAAAGGTATGTGCCCAGAATCTGCATTTTCCCACCAAGTGGGCATGGCAGACAGGTCTGTTAAACGGATGCTGTTTTGGGACATGAAGTCTGAACTGCTGTTAGTGGACATGACAGTCACTGTTGTACAACTGTTACTGCTGTTGTCACATGTAGAGCGAGTACAACACCTGGAAGCCAACTGTGTGCATGAACTTCTGTGACGACTTCCTCTCATTTGTGAAGACGGTAGCAACAGAAGATAATCCTCAGTGAGTAAAACTAAATGTACACATAAGGCATTTTAAAAGCTGTAGGGAAACTACAGCCATCCTATATACAGTACAGGTGAGAGCACATGAATGTGACTTTAAAAAGATTTTAAGTGTCATTCCCCCCCCCCCCCCCCCCCC